>CATIXY010000023.1:0-39508 GCA_949715475.1 Microchrysa polita
GGCAAACTGCTTGCAGATTTGTGCTTCTGGCATATTTATTTATTTATTTATAACATATATACACAGAAAATATTCCAATAATTGTATTATGTAGGTTTCAAAAAAAAAAAAAGTAATTCAATTGATAGTATAAATGCAAATGTATGTAAAAAAATTATAAAAGAAAAGGTAAAATTAAGAAATATTTACAAAATTATGAAAAATTTACGTTATCGTAAGATATAAGTCGTTGCAAAATGGCTCTACGAAACGAATTGAAAGTGAGAGTAAGAGGACCAAACTGGAGTTCATCGTGTACTCTCATCATCCTAAGTAAAGGTGAGTTGAAATAGATTTCCAATCTAGCAAATGGTGGATCAAAAATATTAAGATTACGCGAAGGGCGATTCCGAGTTCTGAAACGAATACTTTCCGCTAATATGGAGTCAATTAGTCCATGGCAAAGTTTAAAGAGAAAACATTCATCCAAAAGTAGCCTTCGCGCTTTCAGTGAACGCAAATTCAGGAAAAGCAGACGATCGGGGTAGTTAGCATAAGGCAAGCGAAATTTGTAAAAAAGTGTACGGGTAAAACTTCTTTGTACAGCCTCGATGTCGTTTGTGTGTGTTATTTGGTTGTAAGGAGACCAGACTACACTTGCGTACTCAAGAATGCTCCGAACCAAAGAGCAAAATAGACGGACAGCAGATTGAATGCAGTGGAATTGGGAAGAACTGCGGAGCACAAAACCGGCAAGTTTGGATGCCCGATTCACGATGTTCTCGTAGTGGCCACTAAAATTCAATCTGCTGTCGAATGTCACCCCTAAATCGTTAAACGAATCTACCCTCTTGATAGGCACATTATTAATAGTGTAGAGGAAAGACAAGGGAGAAGGTTTAAGCGAAAATATCATAAAAAAGCATTTAGCCAAATTTAACCGGAGGCCATTTACGTGGCACCAGATCGAAAGTAAATCATGTGCTGATTGTAATTGTAGACAGTCAGCAATGGAAGTAACAGGAAGGTAACACTTAAGATCATCAGCGAAAAGCAGGCTCCTGCATTTTAGGATTGGGGGTAAGTCATTTATAAAAAAAGTGAAGAGCAGAGGGCCTAAAATGGATCCTTGAGGGATGCCGGATGTAGGAGAGAAGGGAGCGGATAAGCAATTGTGAAAACTTACTTGTCCGGTGCGGTCTGTAAGGTAGGAATCAATCCATTTAACTAAAGAAATTGGAACGTCTAAGGCGATGAGTTTAGTCAGAAGTCTGTGAAAACAAATCGTATCAAATGCCTTCGAGAAATCTGTATAAACTACGTGAACATCTTGGTGACGATCAAACATTTCAGCAACAAATTGTGTGATCTCGAGTAAATTTGTCGTGGTCGAGCGGTGTTTTTGGAAACCATGCTGGCAAGAGGATATTAAATGGCCAAAATTAATAAGTAGGAATTCATTGACGATTTTTTCTAAGATTTTAGCGCAAGATGGAAGCAATGAAATTGGTCTATAATTTGTTGCTGATGAAAGGTCGACAGTGCCTTTAGGGATAGGCAGAATTAGAGCTTTTTTCCAGACCGATGGAAAGGTACCCGCCTGTAGGCTTTTATTAAATAAGATAGAGAGTGGCAACGATAAGCTTTGGCAGGTCTTTTTTAGAAAAATATTCGGATATTGTCGTTGTATGTCGCGGTTTTGGCATTTGTTTCGTTATATGACTGTTGAAGATTTCCTTTTCTGGCAGCTGTTTCGTTGTATAGATAATATGGATATTGATGGAAGATATTTTCACCTAGCACCCATTTGCAATAGTGTGTTTTTTTTTAAAATTTGCATGTATACCGGTTGTTCTAAAACTACGGCATAAATGCACCGGGTTTTGGTCTGATTAATTGTGAGTCTTTTTTAAAGCTTCCAATCAGCATTATCTGTGAAACTACGAACTTTGTGCTTTATTCAACTCATTAAAAAATATTTCTGGATATTTCTCTTACTTGATTCAATTCTAACTTCACTATTTATGGCATCTACAACAATTTCAACGCATTAAGTACATGGATCACTCACATTCGCGCTTTTGGCGTTTGTTCGTTATTGTATAGAGTATAGCTATGACGAGTTTCATGTATCTGGTATATTGTTTTGTTGGCATTGTCTGGAGTTTCGCGGTTCTAGCATCTTGTCTGTGGAGATTTTTGGACATTCGCGAAAACGTGTTTTCATTTGAAAGTGCAAAATAAAGAAATTCATTTTCTAATGTCCCGAATTTGATTTAAAAATCTTAAAAATGTTAACACGTGTCGATCAATTGAAGCCTTCGTTGCCACATAGCCCAAAAAAAATGTTTTTTTATGAATTTATGAAAAAAGTTATGAGCTAAAAACAAGCGACAAATACCTCAAACAAAGTATTCGTATTTCCATATAAAATGTAGGTAAGCATTTATTTATGACAGTGGCACCAATACCCTTTCTACTGAGCATGTGTTCGTTACCACTCGTCTTTGCCAGCAGAAGGCTCAAAGGGAAAAGAAAAAGGATGACTGTACGCGCACAAAGCCTTCTCAACAGTGCTAATCATCACAGGGACTGTGTTGCTGCGCATGGGCGTAGCCAGGGGGGGGGGGGGCAGGGAGGGGCGACCGCCCCCCTGGCCGTTGTAATTTTTTTTGTATAGATTATTATCAATAACACTGAAAGAAATTTTTTTTTTATCATAGATAATTTTTTTCCAACTAACTTTTTAGCATTTTTGCTTGAAATGTACATGTTTTAAAAACCATACAGTAAGATTTCCATACAAATTTATTACAAGCCGTTCTTCTACTTTGATGCAAGTGGTGTGGACATGCCTAATTCTTTTCTATTTCGTCCAAATTTAGAGCAATTCTGAGTGCTATGGAGCATTCATTTTAATGTCTATACAGTACAATCGCGAAGGTGAACAATTTTATGGAGGCCCCCACTACTGACTGAAACGTGAACAAGTCTTGAAAGTCCTAATGAACATTAAATATCTGGAAAAATTGCTTGTTTTTCGCTATTTTAAATAAGTTGCAATGCACAATGTGAAAAAATCCTCATTTCTACTATAGGGCGCCTTAACCACTTGTGGAAAATCGAGTATCGCCTGCACTTACATTCCATAACGTATACGGTTTCTCGCAATGTCTCCTAATTTTACCACAGTTTTTCCAGTCGAACACTATTCATTCAAAGATCTAGCGTGACACTTTTTCGTCCTGTTTGCGTCGACGATATAATTATTCGCTGGCTTTACTAAGATCTTAAGTCTTGATGATTGTTTGCTGCTTTTCTGTAGTAACAGCTTTCCAGCTCCCTTATAACAGCTTTGGTTTTACAATCTGGTTTGTAAAATTTTTGACAACCCACCGAAAACACTTGGCTGTAGAATGCTCTTCATATCAATCAATGGCAACAATATTGTCTAAATAGATAAATAAATATTTAGGTATAGGGGAGTTGAATTTCCACCGAGACTAAGAACTTTGTTTAATTTTTTCTTTAACCCGACTGCATTTGACGCCTTCTCGAAATCAAGATCGTTGATTTTGTGCGGGAGTACTTAATGTCGAAACTTCATCATACGAGCTCCACGGCGTCCTGGCAAATAAAGTCGAAATAGCAAAAAACTACCATCGCAAATAGGGTGCAATCCTGCCCAACTTCCTTATAAATTTTATTGTGGGATTTTCCTCTCGTTCAGAGGAAGGGAAGGTTAGCTAGGACCCCCGATGTCATTATATAAGCGTAGCTAGAGAGATCGAATAAAGAGGAGAGAGAAGCATCTGAAGTGCTTAGGCTCATATTTAGAAGAGGAAGAACAGCTTGAGAGCTTGGGCTCTTATTTTAAGGAAGAGAAAAAGCTTGTATCCCTAAATGTCTCCAGCTAACTGTCGGATAATGTTTCTTTCTATGAATGCTGTGGATCTGAGGTAAGAGCATTCTCGGTATGTTTTGGCAGGAGGTGCGATCCTGTAGAACTAAGCAAAGCCAGAATTTAAAACAGACATTGATCTCGCAAGCGGCATATACAGTCTAAAACCAAAAATATCACTGAATTTGAACGGTCTAAAACAGAAACGGAGGCCGGTTGAATGTAATCAGAATCAGCAGTAAAACACGTTCAGGGCCATTTTTCGTTAAATGGTGTGGAAAATCATTCTCGACTGTCCTTTCTTAAATTTAGTTCTAAAATAAAAAAAAACAGGCGCGATAGTCCAACATTGATTTCAAGCCGCAAAAGCGTTAGTGACATCCAATTCCCAAGATCTTAGCTGCTTTTTCGTTGACGTGTTTAGATCAACAGCACGCTCAGCAATGTTATTTATCTCCATAAATGGGTACTCGTTTAACATCTGAGTGAGATCAAAGTTCGTCACAAGGGTGTGAGTACGAAAAACGCCATAAACTGAGTTCGTTCACTGTGAGTCTCGAACAAATGACCCTGTGCAAAGAACCTGCGCCCACTAACCATTACACCAGCTAGACTACTCTAAATTTTGCCTAACAATATTTTCGCGACCAACGATTGCAACTCCTAAGAAAATCTTGATGTTGAAAAAATTTCGGGCTTACAAATTCCCTCATCGTCTCTGTCTCTTCCAAGCGTGTGTTGGCCACAACTTTGATCTTTGTACCGCACGGTTTGGCAAACCCCGGACAGTGTGGGGCCTTTGATATTGAAAAAGCATTAATCGTGAAACCCAACGAAATCTTGGACAGTCAGTATGATGGCAATTTTTTTAAAAACCGCACAGCATCCAGCATCAAGTGGTAGCGTTACAATTTCTGCAGAATTTTTTGTGGAGAGGACGGGAACAAATAGTGTAAAAATTAATCGACTGCATCTGTTCGACTAACGGCAACCAAATTTATACATGATATAAATTTAAAAAAAACAAGGGGGCTTCGCCCCCTGCTCGCTTCGCTCGCCAACCCCGGGGCCGAGGCTAATTTCGGGCGCGGCCGAAATTTGGATACCCTTCGCTTGGGCTAAAAGTTTTTTTCGGACGTACCTATGACTTGTATTTAATCCCCCTCCTCATTCTTTTTCTTCCGTTTTGACAAAAGTTTTGGGCTTGGTTGAAATAAGTGGACAAATAAAAATATTTACTCGGAAAATTTTATTGGGTTTACCGGGTTCAAAACGAATGGAATGGTACTGTGGGGTCATCCACAGTACGATTCCATTCCAGCGTTGCCACTCGTGTTACAATTGTAACATTTTGTTACAATTTCCAATTTCTTGTTACAATGTTACACCCCGACCAATTTTGTTACAATCGGGCAAGAGTGGAAATCTCAAATATATTTTAATATTTTTCTACTATAATTAGTGACACGAAGAAGTATTTTGGAGAACAAATTTTCTATTTTTGTGATTTGTGCATCATCGATTTAGTCAGGCATGTCAAACTTGTGGCCCACATCGCAGTTTTATGAGGCCCGCGGCCAGATCGTATAAAATAAAAAATGTAAATGTTTCTATAAAATTAAAATTTTGAGTTGTTGAACTAAAATCTAAAATCGTTCGAGCTTAATTATTGTCCGCCGAATGATTTTGGCTCCCAAGGTTATTTCTGGTTGACTGGTTCTGATTCGGAAATAGTGGTTGTTGATCGACCCACCAAATTTCGCCTATTTGGCCTAGTTTTAGCTGGTCCTTCATTGATTCAGGATCAGTGTTCATCATTCAAATGTACCAAATTTGGAATGCAAGCTTCATATAGGCACCAAGTTTCATTTTAACCTTCCGGCGGGCGCAATACTAATCCTAACACGATCGGGCGCAATGCATCTGACAGATTAAGTGCAGAAGAAAGGATGAAACTAATTTTTTGTATGTTTTAGACTCTTATTTATTGTTGCATTGTCTTTTTGAAACAGTTCTACGAAATTTTAGAAACAAATACTGGCTCACAAAGTTTGATACCCTTCACATTTTCAATTTTCTAAGAATAATCCGCTTTCAATCGCTTCAGTATTTAAAAAAAAACCTCCAACAACTCGACCGCTTAAAAAATGTGAGCTTATTGAACGATTTGGCGAACCTCAAAGTCTACACAACGTTATTACGCAATGTGAAGAGTATAACAAGTGGAAATTTTCATAGAAAAGAAGAAAATAACACAATCGGGCGCAATACATCTGAGAGATTATTTCATCCCCTCCCGCCCCTCAGACATATGGTAGATAAAAACTGAAAACTGCTTTGGATAGCTGATCGATAAAGATTAAGCTACTGTGAGTTTCAGATCTCTCCCTTTTCATATCGCTGGTTGGCGCAACAAAAACTGGTCACTTAATCTGTCAGATGCATTGCGCCCGCCCGAAGGTTAAATCAAAAAAACATTTGAGAGGGAACGGGATAGTTCGATTCAAATTGATTTGCGAGTTGTTTGATAGTATTTTGATGGACAGGAAAGAGCAGATGAGCAAACTTGTCAGGCAACGTTCGACATCTTTACTTACGGGTCCTGAGCCTTTTTTCGCACTCACTTTGAAAGCTCATCATCTGCGACAACATAAAGAACTGGGATGCCCCTTCAATCATTCGGAGACTAAGCTTCTGTGCAGAGCAGTGTCAATATTAATTGCGAGATTTCTAAACAATTGCTTTTGTATTAAATCTGTTCTTTAAGCGTGGGTTCGTATTAAACTAATTGTGGAAATTTTGACATATCGGCGTTTCATCATTTCAGGGTACCTGTAGTAATGATTTCCAAGATTCATTGCGAGATTCCTATTTTCTTATTTAAAGTTGTATTGTGCCCTGAAATGCGGAAATGTTTTATAATAAATACTGGGTCCAACTATCACGTGAATTTTTCGTTAAATCCATGGATTCGCCATAATATACGGAATTTATGGAACAGAATGGGTAACATTTTCGGAAAAAGTCAGCCAAATCCACTATTTGTACGAGCACTATGTTCATTAACACCAATATCTTAAAATTTGTTACACTCAACCTCAAAATGTTACAATTTTATAAAATAAATGTTACACTTGGAAATCTGAAAACGGCAACCCTGTTCCATTCGTTTTGAACTTTTTAGTTGCTTTGATAAAGACACATTAATTTATCCAAGGTTTTGTGAAATTGGTGTAAAAAAATGTTTCTTAACCCATTATTTGCGGGTATTGATCCAATGGGAATTATTTGATGAAAATTGGTGTAACATGTTCTCTTCGATCCTAGATTCAGAATTTGTAACTATTTTTTTCGTATGACCTCAGGGGTCCTTTCCAGGACATGTGTCAAAAACGACACACCCGCACTACAGCGACACAAAATTTGCAAGGGAAAATCTTATCTACTTTCTTGAGAAAAATGGTTTACATAATGAAAATACATAAATGGGAGTGAATATTTTATTATACAGTCTTGACAAGGTAGTCCGGATCTCCTTTAATCCGGATATCACGCTAATCCGGACCACTAAATGTTTTCCCTACGTATTCTATAGTCCGGATATCGGCACCAATTTTGACCCTATAGTCCGGATATTTATACCACGCTCTGTGGCTTACTTGGTTGAGTCTCATTCTACGATGCTAGTAATCTAGAGGTCCGGAGATCGAATCTCGGCGTGGTCCAAAAATTCCGTACATGTGCGGATAGGAAATTATAGTGCTTGCAGCATTATACACTCCGAAATGATATGCAATGTAACGTTGACTCGAAATTGCCTGTAAACGGCTGAGTTAACGCACCATGGCCCCACATGGGACTATACGGATCCGGATATTTGAGATATTCAGGGTGAAATGGTAAATTTGGTCTCGTACTTTTTTACGGGACGGTTTGGCAAATGACATGATGCTTACTAATTTCAAAGAAATAATACATTTATCGGCTTTTGTTCCTCTTATTTATTTATTTGGACTGTTTTTCCTCAGAAAAAAAAAGTGATTGGGGTATGTTCCGATGGTCCGGATTACCCCTTGCAATAATTGATCCGGATTATCGAGTCAAGAGTCTACTTAATATACTTTATTTACGTCCGGAAGGTTAGTAGGTTATGCAAAAAAGCAGCCTTATTTTCCACATTGTTTGGAAACAATATATTTATTGTCTGCGATGCCTGCGATGGTTTACATTGGGAATCACTGGGAATAGGATATAGAATATATTAGCTGCCCGCATACTAAGATATAGCCTCCAAAAATAATGGAGTATTCAAACGTGAGAGGAGATGCTGAACTGCATCTCCCCGATCGGTTTTTCATGATACATACATCAAGTATAGAATCATTCACCTTTATGTTTTGCCATAATGATACGATTTACGAAATAATTTATTGCCGGAAAACATGTGGGTGTAGATACCAAAGATTCAAAAAGTACTCATCTGGTTACTTGAATCGAATCGTTTCGATACCGAGTAAAGTAGAAAGAAAAGCATCGATACCAGAATTCTTTGGTATCGAAACAGAAGTATCGACACTTTACTTGTATCGGAATGTCGTTAGAGTGCTTCTCATACATTGATTTCCAACTCAATTATGAAAATAACAAATCCCAGTTTCAAGAATCACATAATGTACTTGATGCAAATATAACGCTGTTAATGCGCGGATGTGTCGTTTTCGCAACATTTTAGGTAAATGCAACTTCTGAGTACTTTGCGTTACCCGCTTGAAATAATTTTTGACCAGTACAAAGAAAACAGTTCTAATTTACTTATCCAGGGGATATTTCATGAATTCTATTAGCATTTTCTGAAATTTAGCGATTTTGTTTGAGGATTTCAAAAATTTGCGAAACAGGTGTTTTTGTCGCTTTCGCAAATAGTCAAAAATGTTGTGATTGAAAATTTTATGGGTTTTTATATGTAAAGTGGACATTGATTTTTAGTTTAAAATAACTGTCGATTCGTTGCGTGGCGTACAAGCAATACATTATTAGTTTCATTATATGTTTCGTTTTCGACACACCCGCAAATAATGGGTAAGAACCAATATGGGGGGTTTGGTTTGTATGGCAGCCCCATGACCCCATGGTCCGATTTGATCCAATCTTACATATATGTTTTCTGTCATCAATAGAAATACATTTGTGTGAAATTTGGTTGAAATCGGTGCACAAATAAAAAAGTTTTTCTTAGAAGAACCTAATTTGGAGGGTTGGATTTGTATGGGAGCCCCATGTACTCATGGTCCGATTTCATCCATTCTTACATATGTTTTGTGTCAACAATCGAAATACATTTGTGTGAAATTTCGTTGAAATTGGGGCACAAATAAAAAATTTTTTCTTAGTAGAACCTAATTTGGGGGGTTAAGTTTGTATGGCAGCCCCATGACTCCATTGTCCGATTTGATCCATTCTTGCATATATTTTGTGTTATTTATAGAAACACATTTGTGTGAAATTTGGTTGAAATTGGTACACAAATAAAAAAGTTTTTCTTAGAAGAACTCAAATTGGGGAGCTAGGTTTGTATGGCAGCCCCATGACCCAGTGATCCAATTTGGGTGAATCAAACATACAAACAGCAACAATAAGAAGCACGTGTGCAAAATTTCAGCTTGCTAGCTTCAATACCCGCCGAGTAAAACGCGTCGCAACAGACAGACAGACAGACAGACAGACGGACATGCTCCAATCGACTCCCCAAGTCACGCTGATCATATATGTATACTTTTTATATGGTCGGAGATGCTTCCTTTAATGCGTTACAAACTTCATGACAAAGTTAATATACCCTTTCACTCTATGAGCGAAGGGTATAAAAATTAGTGCTTCTGTACCGTGCCGCGCAGTTCGCCCTCGAAATGAGGCTAGTGTGTCCAGCGGGGCATCGGAACAGGAGGTCAACATCGTGAGGCGCACAACCACACCTCGGAGAAATGTTCTGAATGTCCGGGTCTGTTCCAGATAGGTAGAAATAGGTAGGCGTGAACAAAAGCCCGACCTAAGCTGGGGTAGATTCTACACTCTAAAAGTGAATTTAAATTCCCGCTGAATATGCAGTAATTTTACTCTTTTTCCCGCTTATAATCACATACAGAGTGCATTTTCCAACAATTTCTGTGTAAAATAAGAAAATTACTCCAAAATCGGTGTGAAATGTATTTTTACGCTACACTTGTGTATAATTCAGATTTTCTGGTGCATTTTACAACGTTTATGTGTTTGATTCGGATTTGTGGTGTACTTTTACAACGTGCAGTTCAAGTTTTACTCATTTTTTGTAGCGTGCCCTCCAGTTATCATACTTCAATCGGCTGTACTTAGCACAGTGTAACACATTTTTCCAAAAATTCTCTGCATTTAGAACTCATGTGTACACGCTCTGTGGCTCACTTGGTTGAGTCGCACTCTACAATGATAGTAATCTAGAGGTCCGTACATGTGCGGATATATAGTGCTTGCAACCTTATATACACTCCGAAATGATATGCAATGTAACGTTGACTCGAAGTCGCCTATAAACGCCTGAGTTAACGCGCCATGGTCGCACATTGGGCTATACGGTACTGAGAAGAAGAAGTGTACAGATCGCACAAAAAAGATTCTTAAATAGTTTCATTGATAACTATATTATTTGAAAAGGTTCGCCACTTAAATCTTTACAACGAAAAAAAAAGAGTGAAACCGCTTATATTCCTATTATTACGAAGTGTTTTCACACATAGCGTGGTGTAAATTTGCTAATATATTGCAGTACTTTTTAAACATTTTTTTTTGTAAAATTACACTTGATTTGCAAATTCAGATTGCAGCGTAATTTCACTATTATAATAGAAGGAAGCAAAGTTTCCTTCTACGAGTATTATAAGAGTAAAAATTTCTTAGAGTGTAGTCTTTCAGGCGATATATGTGGAGAGGCTCTGAGAGGACTCTATTTGAACTAATCTTCCTATTGATGGATTCCCAACGTGTGTGTGAATATCTGCAATGGCCCATGGTACGCTGTGTCATTAAATATATCAAGAGATTTCGAAATCTGCGTTAAAGAGAAATGGTGATGATAATGATGATCTATTACATCCCACAAAACAACAAATTTGCAAAGGTGTTCGCCCAAAACATAACTTTCAAATGTTGGCTGTCTCAAGAAAAATCGTATCGAATATAAAGAAATATTCGAAAAGAGATTAAGATTTCATTCCCGGATTCAGTGTTTTTATAAAATAATGGATAAAAGCAACAAAAACACAGGAGTGGTTTATGTACTTATCAGCCGTTAGGACTTCATGATTCATGTTATTGTTTTTGCAAATGATGTGAACAACCAACTGGTTCTGTGAAATTTAATCCATCGAATTCTAAGGACAATATGCAGCGTTTCCAAAGTAACCTCTTGTAACGAAAAAAAGTGTACAGCCAGTCAGGCAACACTCTTTGGATCGAATTATTGGATTATTGTCTTTATTTTTTTTGTGTAAAGCTAGGTTCGGGGCCGCGGTGCAACTGAATAAATACGAGAGTCTAATAATTCATATTTAACACCGGATTAAAATACATACTAAACAGAACATAGAACGGGCGAAAAATGGCAAATTTTGACTATCAATTTTGGCGATACTGCTGAAGAAATATGGAAGTTTTATGTCTTTTTCAACGCACGTGTGCTCTCTAATATATTCATAAACAATTATAATAGATATGCACACTTTTTTGGTTTTTAGTGTAATAAGGCAAAAACGAGAAGAAGTTCTATTCGCGCGAATACCACGATGAGTGTATACCGTGTACAGACCTAAAAGGTACGCAAAACAAAAAAAAATATTCAATTTCAGGTTTTTTTGTAGGGGAGGAAGGGGTAGGGGGTCGGATCTGAAACATCTCTAATATTCAATAAGGACATCGAACAGATACTATTTGACACATATGGAAATGTTTCTAAGGGAGATAGGGGTAGTCAAACACACTTCACTTTTCATCAACCCAAAGTATGACCGTAAGGGGGAAGATAAAGGTTGAAAGGCTTCGGCTAATTCCTATATCTTCTTCAGTTGTGGCATAACTGCGGACCCTTAGCTATGCAGGAGGAGTTTCATAGGAAAAGGACTTCGGCCAATTCCTATGTCTCTCTACGGGGCGTTACTTTCCCGCATTATCCGAGTAACCGCTGCGCCTGAGTGCTGCATTAACATCTGCAGCGTCTCAGGTTACTTAACGTGATAGGTGACAGAAAACATTTAAGTCAACCACTAAAGCAGCATCTTCGAGGCATGCCCATGATGGCCTTTACTCAACGATTAAACCCTATCATGGTTTAGCGATGTGCCGACAACTCATCCTAAGAAAAACTTCAAGTCAAGAAACCTGAAACAAAAGCCTCGGATTGGACGGATACAAAACAACGACGACTCCGCAAACGAACAACTGATTATTCTTTCGGATCCTGGAATGTACGCTCCCTGAATAGACCGGGGGCCTTAAGGGCCCTCCTGGATCAGGTAGAACAATACAAGCTGAGCATAGTTGCAATCCAGGAAACTAAATGGCTCAAAAGCGAGATTAACGACCTCAATTCGCACACTATTTTTACGAGTGGTAAAGAGGAGGGCAACAAGGAGTTTGGAGTAGCTTTCATCGTGAATAAGCAGCTCAAAGACCACGTTATCGGCTTCAAACCCATCAACGAGCGGCTATGTGCGATCCGCATTAAGACCCGTTTCGCTAATCTCTGGCTCATTAATGCGCATGCCCCTACAGAAGTAAAAGAAGACGCGATTAAGGACGAGTTCTACAACGACCTAGAAACACTCTTCGACTCACTTCCATCAAACGACGTCAAGCTGCTGCTAGGAGACTTTAACGCCAAAGTCGGAAATGAAAGCTGGCATAGGGGAACTACTGGAGGTCATAGCCTCCACGACGAAAACAACAACAACGGTCAGCGACTTATCGACTTCGCGAGCGGCAGAAACCTGGTAATAAGCTCTACATGCTTCCCTCATCGACGAATCCACAAGCAGACCTGGAAGTCTCCAGATGAATACACCGTGAACCAGATCGACCACGTACTGACCAGCAAGAGATGGGCTTCTAATGTCCTAGATGTTCGATCCTATCGAGGAGCCAACTGCGACACCGATCACTATTTGGTGAAGACGACCTACAGGTGCAGAATCTCTTCGGTGCACCTAACGAGAATCAACCCTGCCAAGATCTTCGAGGTTGACAATTTGATTGATGATGCCACGGCGGCTGCGTATACAACAGCACTAGAGAAAAAAATGTCGCCCATGCTTGATGACATCAACAATTTAGGCATCCATGAGTTCTGGGAGGAGCTCAAAGACAGCATCAAGGGGGTCGCAGAAGAGGTCGTGGGCTATAAAGGCCGGCGCAGACGAGCAGACTGGTTCGACGAAGAATGCAGGGCCTCGATTGAGGCGAAAAATGAAGCCTATCGCCAATACACACAACGCGCATCCCGAGCCAAGAAAGAAAGATATAACGAGCTTCGGCGAGTATCTAATTAGTTTATTAGACGTAAGAAACGCAAACATTTTGACGAGCAGTTACAGCAAATAAACCAAAGATTAGCCAGTAAGAACATTAGACAGGCGTACAAACTTATAAATAATGTTAAGAACGGATATCAACCCAGGACAAGCCTATGTAAGGACAAGGATGGTAACATCATCAGCGACATCGAAAGCGTCAACAAACGATGGGCCTCGCATTTTGAAGAGCTCCTCAATGCACCATCAACATCCTTCGCGGAGCCAGCTCTTGAGCAGTTAGCCGAACCAGGCCCTCCCGTTCTACCCCCAACAGTAGAGGAGGTGAGTCTTGCCATACAGTCGCTTCAAAATAATAAAGCGCCCGGCGCTGACGAGATCCCAGCAGAACTGCTGAAGCATGGTGGAACGTGCCTGACCAACGCAATACATGTGCTACTGCTGAAAATATGGAACGACGAGGAAATCCCCGAAGATTGGCGCAAAAGCATAATCTGCCCAATCCACAAAAAGGGTGACAAGCTGAAGTGTGAGAATTACATGGGCATATCATTAGTTTGTACGGCCTATAAGATATTATCTAAAATTCTTGAAAAGAGACTAATCCGTACGCAGAACGAATCATTGGCGAGTATCAAGGCGGCTTCAGACCTGGTCGATCAATGACCGATCAGCTTTTCACAGTGAAGCTACTACTCCAAAAGTGCTGGGAATATAACATCGACGTATACCAAATCTTTGTCGACTTCAAGCAGGCATACGACAGTATCGATCGAAGTGTACTGTACAACATTATGCTGAATTTTGGTATACCGGCAAAGTTAGTGCGACTCACAAGGATGACGATGACTAATACCGTCTCGCAGGTCAGAGTGCAGAATCGACTCACTGACCTATTTGAAACTCGTACTGGACTCAAGCAGGGCGACGGGCTGGCGCCGACGCTCTTCAACCTTGCTTTGGAGTATGTAATTCGAGCCATGAATATGGACAGCAGCGGAACGCTACTCATCAAGTCGACTCAATTAGTAGCGTACGCCGACGATATCAACATCATGTCTCGAAGGTTGGGTGATGCAGAAAGCCTTCTGCATAATCTCAATAACGCCGCAAAGGAAGTTGGACTACATATCAACGAAAGCAAAACAAAGGCCATGATGCAATCGAAAACAAGGACGCCAGCAAATTCAAGCATCACAGTGGGGGACCTTAATATCGAGTATGTAGACAACTTCAACTATCTGGGTTGTAACTTATCAAAGGACGCCAACGAAACCGACGAAATTAAGCGACGGATACAACTAGCCAATAAGACATATTTCTCGGTCCTCCCTATAATTAATTCGAAACTTGCGCACAGGAACACGAAGCTCCGCGTGTACAAAACGATCATCCGACCCGTGCTATGTTATGGCTGCGAAACATGGACCCTCACCCAAGCCTCCGAAATTTTGCTAGACCGATTCGAACGAAAGGTCCTTCGGCGAATTTTCGGGGCCGTTCGCGAGCGAGACCAATGGCGTATCCGGTACAACCATGAGTTGTATCAATTGTACGATGAGCTGGAAGTATCGAAAATCGTGAAGCTTCAACGTTTGCAATGGGCGGGGCATGTACAACGGATGGACGATAATCGCATGCCAAAGAAAGTGATGAACGTACAACGAATTGACGGAGCGAGGTTGCGTGGACGACCGAGAGCTCGCTGGGAGAACTCCGTAGGTGAAGACGCCCAACAGCTGCTGGGCTTCCGAAACCGGAGGACGAGGTCACGTAACCGTGACAATTGGAGGTCAACGATTCAGGCGGCCAAGGCCCGACGTCGGGCTATCGTGCCACATTGATGATGAAAGTATATGGGATAATTAGACATTAGTCAAAATACCAGGTCGCTAAGGATAGTCTGTCGAAAATTATATCTCTCTCTTTATTACCGTAACTTCTAGTGGAGCATGGTGCGTTGATGACTACCGTGTGTAGTCATCAACGTTACAAAGACATTTTAATTCGGAGTGTGATAAGGTTGTCAGCCATACCACTTCCTAGTCGCATTGTTAGTTTATCATTCTACGATAAGAATATTTCTTATCATCCTTTAATGAATAATAAACTTGCGACGAGTCGTGCCGAGTTTGGAAACTCGTTTCTCTACACCCAGAAAAAAAATTACTTTTATTAAAGAAAAATTGCATAGGACGTATGAAGTTTTGGCTATGATTTGGAGCCGATGAAATAGCCTTTTTGGGACAATGATAGAAATATCATTGAAAATATTAAGTGAAAATTCGATTATAACAATGAGATTGTTCATCGATTCTATGTAAAAATTTCATTGAATTTTATTTAAAAAAGAAAAGAAAAGAAAATGAAAAGAATATTTTTTTTTTTATTTTAGTTTTTCTTTTTTATTGTGATTTAATTTTAATTCAAATTCTTATATTTTTTTATTCATAAAAACCTTATGCCGAAACATGGATTCGAACCTGGTCCGCCTGCGTGCCAGTCCATGCACATTGCCATGAGACCAGAAGTGGAATGTTGTCAACGTTTCTAAAATCTTAACTACTTGATACGCGGTGCGATACAAACTTAAAATGTTTATACATAAAGGCTATGGAAAATTATTATCATAGTTCCCATGAATTTGATTTACTTCATTCTATGTAATTTTTTGCATTAGTTGTATGTGGGCAGGTTATAATTCTATTACTACTGAAATCATAAATTCTATGAAAGTGTATTTGACCCAATGGCATTTTTAATTAATTATATTCAAACTTCATACGTTTAAAGAAATTTTCTGTTTACAAGAAGTAAAGTAAAAATTTCATTGGTTTTAATACACGTTTTTTGCTGGGTGTATGAGTGTCTATTTCACAGAGTGACGACCGAACGATCACGGCCACAGAGCACGACAAAAATTATGGCCGAATTAAAATATTATCATGATTGGATCATTTGTATGGAAGGAAGGGGAACACTTCGTCCGATTTGGCTCCTTTTCAATACCGTCCAAAGTTTTGTCAAAACAATCATCTGACCAAAACTTTGGCTTCATTATTTCATGAAAAAAAAACATAAGAAACCCAAAAGAAATATTTCTTCGTCAAATTTTCGTTATTTTCCATTTATAAAAAATGCACCTGCAACTGCACCATTTCCTCTGATTAAACCTTTCAATAGCGTCATGTGGAACCCATTAAAATTATTATGCAAGGATGGAAATTTCACAATATAAAGTTCCTCGCTTAAATCTTTCGTTTTAATAGTCAAGTTACCCGTCAAAATCTTTCGTTATAATCAAGTTACTCGCCCAAATTTTTCATTCAATCATATAATTTGCCCAAGAATTAATTTTATCTTCTTGATCCCATCAAATGAAATAAAACGCAATGCACTCGAATAATCTGCAACAGTCCGAGAAGAAGCTTCAATCGATTCACATGCTATTGGCGAAACAGCAGACTGCAGTAGCATTTTATCCGACTTTTCGTCTCCAGTATCCAAACGTTGTACTCTTTTCCCAATAATATGTTGTCGGATAAACTCTCTGCAGATTTTACTACCATCTACATGTCAAGATTTTTCGATTTACAAGATACTCGTATGTATTTTCGAAAATGATTATATTTGTGTGTCCATACTGTACGCAGATCAATTGAAAATTCAGATTTATTCGAATAGATGCCAGCACTGTAGTGGTAATATTATGTATCTTCAAAGTTGTTTACAAAAATTGTGTTTTTTAACTGCATGGCTTTGGTGATGATGATGGTGTAGTCAGTTATGCTGCAGACCGCGAATGGTTACAGACACGGCTGTATAGAGCATGATCTGCGGGACTATGCCGAATTTGTTAACCCTTCGTTAGGCGCGCACCCATTTGTCACGTGGTTAGGCGCGCGGGCTACAATTGTAGCCCAAATTTAAAATTATATAAAAAAATATTGTTCAAATTTATTTTTTTTTCTTGCTCGGTTTGTGGTCTCTTGATTACTGTACAGATAAAAAAATATAAAATCTTTAATTTTTTATTAAAATATATATAATAAAAGAGGGCAAAATGCAGATTAGTCCTATTTTTAGTCTTTTTTGACATTAACTTACTTAGGTGAACAAAATCGTTACTTTTCAAAATGAAAATCACAAAAAAGTTTATATTCTCAGAAATCAACAAAAAATCTTCGAAATGGAACACTGAGCGAGAGAATGCAGTTAAAAATGCCCAGTTTGTGGAATTCCAAACTTAGCCCATTTTTGGGTATCCAATATTCACATTTTTTAAAACTGGGAGTACAGTTTCTTGCTAGAAAGCTAAATATATAGTGAGTCAAACTGATTGAATTTTACTCACAATATTCATATTAACTGTTCTCGCAATATTGACGCTAGAATTGATAAAAATTTCACCCAGAAACTAAGTAATGTTAGTAACAGGTAACATATCCACGCTGTAAGAAATAACTTTGACTTCAACTCCAGGTTTTTCGTTAAAAAAGTAATCTACTTTTTATACATTTATCTTGAAACCTTTTTTTTTGTCAAACATTTTACTGCTCCTATTTTCTACACTGTTTTATAATAATATTTTTATTTTGATGGACATCTATGAGTACCAAAAAA
Organism: Microchrysa polita; assembly: GCA_949715475.1. Classification (NCBI taxonomy): domain Eukaryota; kingdom Metazoa; phylum Arthropoda; class Insecta; order Diptera; family Stratiomyidae; genus Microchrysa; species Microchrysa polita. The sequence continues at coordinate 18,058 of CATIXY010000023.1, forward strand.
GTAACATGATTGGGCGCACGGGCTACACTTGTAGCCCAGTGGACTTTGATCGCAAAAAAATATTAGTTTCTAGACTCAATAAATATCAAAAATATTCTTATTCGATTAAGAAGCAACATTTCAACAGCTACTGAGCAGTTCGGATGATTTCGACTTATATCCTGAAAATGATCGCCATTTAAAAAAGTGTGGGCTACAATCGTAGCCCGCGCGCCCACTGAAGGGTTAAGAAGCAATCTTCTGTGTACTTGAACGGTATACGGCTTGTTGTGCGCATTGAAGACTTTTTGAGAGTTGTGTTGAGCCGTCGCGTCGGTATGACTTTAGAACGGCGTTATGAGTAAAAATAATTTATCATTCGATTATTATCTTTTTACACGTTTTTCATTTAGACAGAATCCGGAAAAGAATGTTAAGATGATTTTCGGCAATTTTTTGGGTGCCATATTTTAAAGGGGGATGCTATGGATGATTTGGTGATTTTGTTTTTATTTTTAATAAGGGATTTGGTGAAAGCAATAAAATATGAAAAGTTCATTTTGAACAGTTTGGATATGAAATAATAGATAAAATTCTGGTGTCTTTGGAGATTTGAGGCGCAATTATTATACCCTTCGCTCATAGAGTGAAAGGGTATAGTATTAACTTTGTCATGAAGTTTGTAACGCATTGAAGGAAGCATCTCCGACCATATAAAAAGTATCTATATATGATCAGCATGACTTGGGGAGTCGATTGGGCGATGTCCGTCTGTCTGTCTGTCTGTCTGTTGCGACGCGTTTTACTCGGCGGGTATTGAAGCTAGCAAGCTGAAATTTTGCACACGTGTTTCTTATTGTTGCAGGCTGTTTGTATGTTTGATTCACCCAAATTGGATCACTGCGTCATGGGGCTGCCATACAAACCTAGCTCCCCAATTTGAGTTCTTCTAAGAAAAACTTTTTTAATTGTGTACCAATTTCAACCAAATTTCACACAAATGTGTTTCTATAGATAACACATAATATATGCAAGAATGGATCAAATCGGAGCATGGGGTCATGGGGCTGCCATACAAACCCAACTCCCCAAATTAGGTTCTTCTAAGAAAAACTTTTTTATTTGTACACCAATTTCAACGAAATTTCACACAAATGTATCTATATTGATAACACAAAACATATGTAAGAATGGATCAAATCGGAGCATGGGGTCATGGGGCTGCCATACAAACCCAACTCCCCAAATTAGGTTCTTCTAAGAAAAACTTTTTTATTTGTGCACCAATTTCAACGAAATTTCACACAAATGTATCTATATTGATGACACAAAACATATGTAAAAATGTATCAAATCGAACCATGGGGTCATGGGGCTGCCATACAAAACGAACCCCCCGTTTTGGTTTTTCTATGAAACATTTTTTACACAAATTTCACAATTACAAATTAATGTGTCTTTATCAAAGCAATAAAAAAGGTCAAAACATCATACTATGGGGCCATGGTCCCTCATCCCCCAATAACATTTTCCAAGTAAACATTTTTCTATGCCCACTTTAGGGTTACCACCTCGACCACGACCCTCGCCCGGCACCTGCAAAAGGGAGGGGACCCCCTCCCCTTCCTGTGTTTAAAAAATTATTTGCGAGTATGTATTGAATTTCTGAGGCGCAGTTGCCAAGAAGCTAAGACAGCCCTATGAAATAAAAGCTTAATTGATCAGATCAGCCTTTTCGATTGATAAATTAATAAATCCTTTGAAGGATTTTTCTATTATGGCAGAGGAAAGTTTGGTAGGACACGTACCCACTATCGATTCAAAAATGAGTCTACTATTCCGGCTCTATAGAGTGATTACTAGCAGTGCTAATTTTCATGCGAAGGAAGGGTGAGGGCAATCAACAACTCCTTTGAATGAGTGAGAGTTGGAATATTACCGAAATAGCGCATCCGCATTATTTTGGAGCGATTCGTAATAACAGAAGAGACCCAATCCATGATACGATCAAATAGAAATCGGTGGAGTCTTGCCTACTCATTCCATTCGCTGCACCACTTCCCTCGATTACTTTGTATCCCGGCTGTCAATAAGTATCCATTGCAAACTTACCAAATTATAAACATTATTTGGTTGAAAGAGACTGCCTATTTTTCATTCTGAGCTGGTAGGAATTTATTGCCTAAATATAACTCCACGGTCATCTGATCTTAAGCCGGCCCACACGGATCAGGGTTCGCCGAACCGCGCGGTGTAAAAGATCAAAGTTGTGTACAACACTCGCATGGAAGGAACAGAGGGGAGTCAACGAAAAGGTAACGTCCGTTGAATTACCCTATTGCCTCTATCCCTCCCAGTCGTGTGTTGTTCACAATTTTGATCTTTTTTACAGGGCGGTTTGGCGAACCCTGATAAGTGGGGGGCCGACATTCGTCTACGAAGATAAATTAGAGCAGCAGTGTTTTCGATAAAGATTCGATCCGGTCAAAAGCAGGAGTCGTGCAATCTTGTGAGGCACAGCCATTCCAAGGCAATCAAGCTCTAATTTCAAATTTAAATATTTTTTTTTGCTTAAACGCCAATACTACGTGCATAGCAATTTCAGTGACCTTTGATAACTTAAGTTTGCAGCGATGCAGAGTAACACGAGACGTGTGGCGAGATTTTTAGTTTCCACTGAATATGGTAACACCATCATACCTAGGGACATACATCCACAGAAGTAATGTTTTTTTTTTTTTTAATTGCGAGTAAACATTTAAGCCGCCACCTATCGCAGAATAGACTATAACTCTTGAAAAGCAGACATTGTAAAACTAAATCAAACTCACGATCGTCATAAGGAAAAGCTTGGCTACATATTTCAGTTGCAGCTACGTCCCCATGAAAAAAATGTAGAAAAACTAAACTTTCAATTAAATTTTCATTTATAGTACTACACCAAAGAGCGCGTCCCGGCCGCACCTTCTAGGCCCGTCACTGCCGGGCGAGGCCCGAGCAGGTGGCAACCCTAGCCCACTTATTCCAACCAAACCCCACAGAAATATTTTTTTGTCGACGAAACGGAAATTTTGTGAAGACGGAAGGAAAAGAATGTGGGGGGGGGTTAAATACAAGTCCTAGGTACGCCCGAAAAAAACTTTTAGGCCAAGAAGAGCGAAGGGTATCCAAATTTCGGCCGCGCCCGAAATTAGCCTCGGTCTCGTTTTTTTTTTAATTTCTATAAAATAAAAATATAATTTTTAATTTCTTTCTGACTACCAGTGGATTTGTAAATCCGCAAGATTATGCTTGAGTATACTTTAGTTATTAGTACCTGTAAAAAAATAAGAAAGACCTCACACCAATCAGTCGTGTTTATTATTTGATGAGCACATTGGAACATTTTTTTAACCAATAAACTGACTACCTCCTTAATTTTTCCTTGCATATGACACAGTGCACACTTCTGTAAAGGTCACATTTTTTCTTTGCGTTCAGCTTTGACGTACCAATGGCCGACTTTCAATAAAAAAGCGAGGTACAAAAATCATCATCATCATCTTTACAATTTACAATGAATGATTGAAATCAACTCGAACCGAATTCATTGAATTGAAGACGACACGGTTCTGCTATACCGGTAGGGTCTCTTTCTTTTTTGGCGTTTTGTTCTTCCACCAGTTTTGTCTTGGTATTGTCTCATCATGATGATCATCATAAGCAAGCATCGTCACCGTGTCGAGTCGTCGCATCATTGTATAAAAGTTGAAGAAGGTAAACGTCTTTGCTGTTCTGTTGTATTCCATCTTGTTTGTTGGTCAACAGCCCATTGTAGTATTTTATGTTTTGAATAATTTATTACACGATTGGGTCGCTTGGTCCGCACGCGGTCGTTGATCGCACAAGATGTGTGTTTCAATGTTCTCGATGTGTCATCGCGTATAAAGTATGTACGGTTGGGATTTCGTTTTTTATCATTGTTGTTGTTGGTGTCCTTTTTGAATTTATTACTAAAAAGTCGCTCTGGGTGTTACCAGGTCATCCTGTGCGCGAATGTGACAATTTCAGGGCAAGTTGATGATAATGTATGTGCGTAAATTGAATGAGAGCCGCGATATGAGTTATGGTCATGGGTGTGTTTAAGAGTTTTCCGCGTCATTGACATTGACCTTGAGGTAATTTCTTTTCGAAGGGACAAGGATTATGATTTATTTATGAAGTCAAAATTTGTGCGAAATGAAAAACTCGTTCTCATGAATGAAGTGACGGAATTTTTAAGTAACTATCTGCTCCATTTTCTTGATGGTGATCATAAATACCCTTCTATGGCGAAAATTCTCTATGCACCATATCCCAAACAACCGATTTTTAAATTCCATACATTTGACACGGCACACACATTTTAATTAATTGTAATAGTGCAATGGTATGCATTCATATTTCTTTTAAAATGAGAGTATTTTCTTGGAATACAACTAGGACAAAAAGATTTTCTCGCATCAGCGCAAATGCATAACTTTTGTTTATTTACCAATACTTGTCAGCTCTTTGAACAGTTCAGTTGCAAGTAGCACGGTAATTCATTTGCAGAAACCACAATAATAACTTCGTGGTATTCATATTCATCTTTTTGAATTGCTTCACAGCGTACATGCAAGTATTTAGAGAAATCGATTATGCGAAGATGTAGCAACATGTAAATCATATTGTTGCAACCGATAAGGGTACCTACAGCCGTACAGAGATGCTAAAATGCTAATTTTAATGAAAATAAATAGCAAAAATATGGTCGCATGCAACTATGATTTTGAGTTTTCTTTTATCATTTTTCATAGCTCGACTTTTTCTTACAGCAGTTTCCCATGAAACTCCTAGAAAATCTCAACAATCATTCCCAAAAGTTACGAAGTCATGAAAATGAAAATAATCATTCTTCAATCCTGTTTTTCATGAACACACTATTGCTTCCGAATTGAACTTGATTGTTCGATACCATTCGATTTGTAATAAATTAGTTGGATGCTTTCTTTTCTAGAGCACTATTAATGAGTTTCTAAGCGAATAGAAAACACTAAATCAACGACGCCGATAAATTCCAACTCCATTTCTAGCTCGTCTAAATTTTTGATAAATAGTTTTTCATGTTTTTCGAATGCAACAACAACATACCAAAAATCGAAGAGAACACAAAATGTAACGCAACCGTATTTAAATTACCGCAGTCATGTTACAAGCTATTATTATATTTTAGTTTCGGTAATGAAGAGTATAATGTATAGGTACATACTGGTATAATCTGAAAATTGTATCTGATATACTTTTGAAAATATCATGTATTTAATGAGATTTTTTTGTAGTCCCCGTGGAAGAAGAAGGTGTTTTGAAGAAGACAAAAAAAAAGGTTGAAAAACATTTTGTAATTTAGGCGCGGATTGTTAAGATTTGTTGTGGTTTATTGTTTCAGACTGCACGTGTGCGTATGATTGACTGAAGTGTGAATCAGTGTATCTTTGCCTTTTGTGGTAGTTTTTTTGTAACATGCATTGTGGTTACTAAAATAGCTGTGAAAGTAATTATGTTGCTGCTGCGTATATAATGTAGTTCACTGCTATAGAGGAAAAAATAAGTACGTATAATGCAAGAATCCAGAATGGAATCTGATACTACAAACGATCAATATTATGTATCTTTGAAGATAATGGTTATTAGTGTAATTTGAAAGACTACTTAGAATAGAAACGAAACTTCCTGATATCATGTTGTAAGAAACGTCCGCATATACGAGGTGGTACAAAATTAATCATCCAATCGGAAGATGTTATAATTTTTGCAAATGGGATAGTGAAATCATATAAGATATTTGCGAACCAGACAGATGCTGAATACAAACAAGCAGACTGCAGACAGACATGCTCCAAATGAGTGTGAAAAAAGTTGTCTCGACTTTTTTCACCAATATAATCGGTAGGCGGTAGCCTCTAGGCGATTTAGCATTGCCAGAAAGACTTCTTCTTTGAGGCTACCTGATTACCTCAGGAAGACTGCAAACCTTAGGGAGATTCCGAACAATTATCAATTGAAATATTATGGAAATTCATGAAAGCATGATAAAACAAACACAAATATGTACTGTAACAGAAAAATTGTAAAGGTTAAAATAATTAATTCCATCACTCAAAAGATGTAACCTTTTTTTATTTAGTAAAAAGGTTACTCAAGGTACAAATTTGGATAATTAATTTTGACCCATTCTGTACGCACCAAATATTGTTATTAGAGAGTTTTAGCAAGTTATACAAAATAGTACGACATAGTCTTTGAAATTCTAAAAGACAAATTCAGTATACCACAATTATTTTGTATATCCCAAGTAGGACGGAGTTTACTTCCGTGTGTTTGACGTTCTCTAAACAGTCGAAATTGTCGTGCCGTGACTTTTAATTTGTCGTGATTATCTGTTCAAAATTGTTAATTGATATCACTTCAATTCTCCAGCTATGTCCAGTTTGGTAGGATACAGTGTATAAGCCTGCATGTACGTGGACTATCTTTCGTTGTTCTTTAGTGGGAGCTTCAAAATCAACAAAACCATTACATTAAATATTATGACATTACTACAGATACTAGATTCCATCAATAATGAAGCTCCCACCAAACAGAATTGAAAGATAGTCCGCGTACATGCAGGCTTATGTACTGTTCGGGGGTAATTTTGCCTCAGTTTGATATGAATTACTTCACCGGAAATATGATTTGAATTTTAATTATCCTCGCTGTGTATCAAGTTTTACAATGATTGCTCCCAAATGTATTTTGGCATTTTACATTATCAATTTTTTGTCAAATTTACTATTAGTGGAGGGACTGGTTGAAATAAAACCTAAACTTGATTGCATAAAACACATTATAAACATAAATACACTGGTGAGCGAAAAAATCCATCCACCCCAAATGCTTCCGTTCTAAATACGATTACTCAAAAACTAATATGTATTGGTAAAAAAAATACAAAAAGTGCCAATTAAAAACGTCTGCTGAAACGTCTCTTTTAGGATTATTAAATTCTGTTCAAACTTTTTCCCTTAATTTCAGTTTTTGAGTTCTTGTATTTTAAAGCACAGCGTTTGGGGTGGGTCGATTTCACTGCTCCCAAGTGTATATACATATGTACCTTTTTCCTATCGAAGTACTTATTTAAATTTTAAATTTTGAATTTTGAATTTTGAATTTTGAATTTTGAATTTTGAATTTTGAATTTTGAATTTTGAATTTTGAATTTTGAATTTTGAATTTTGAATTTTGAATTTTGAATTTTGAATTTTGAATTTTGAATTTTGAATTTTGAATTTTGAATTTTGAATTTTGAATTTTGAATTTTGAATTTTGAATTTTGAATTTTGAATTTTGAATTTTGAATTTTGAATTTTGAATTTTGAATTTTGAATTTTGAATTTTGAATTTTGAATTTTGAATTTTGAATTTTGAATTTTGAATTTTGAATTTTGAATTTTGAATTTTGAATTTTGAATTTTGAATTTTGAATTTTGAATTTTGAATTTTGAATTTTGAATTTTGAATTTTGAATTTTGAATTTTGAATTTTGAATTTTGAATTTTGAATTTTGAATTTTGAATTTTGAATTTTGAATTTTGAATTTTGAATTTTGAATTTTGAATTTTGAATTTTGAATTTTGAATTTTGAATTTTGTATTTTGAATTTTGAATTTTGAATTTTGAATTTTGAATTTTGAATTTTGAATTTTGAATTTTGAATTTTGAATTTTGAATTTTGAATTTTGAATTTTGAATTTTGAATTTTGAATTTTGAATTTTGAATTTTGAATTTTGAATTTTGAATTTTGAATTTTGAATTTTGATTTTTGATTTTTGAATTTTGAATTTTGAATTTTGAATTTTGAATTTTGAATTTTGAATTTTGAATTTTGAATTTTGAATTTTGAATTTTGAATTTTGAATTTTGAATTTTGAATTTTGAATTTTGAATTTTGAATTTTGAATTTTGAATTTTGAATTTTGAATTTTGAATTTTCAATTTACAATTTACAATTTTCAAATTTCAATTTTCAATTTACAATTTTCAAATTTCAATATTCAATTTGACATCTTTCATTTTTCTTTTCCATTCCATTCTTCACTCTTTCTTTATGTACTATGATACTGATTCCGAATATGAACTTTGTACCATAAAAAAATGCCGGAACATTAAAAAAATAAGCAAAATTACCCAGATTACAGGTTTTTTGCCCATAAAAAAAATAAACAGTGAATTTCCCGAAAAAATGTTTTTTCCCTAGAAAATTGCTCTATATCATTTTTTTGTCAGTTTGGGAGCTAGAGTTCGTAAAAGTGCAGGCAATTTTTATCTTAACAAAATAAGTATCTAAGATTCTCTATTAATGATGATTTGTTTCACTTTGATATTTACATCATTAACAGTTTCAGCAGGATTCTCAATATTTTGCTTGTCGCAACTGGTTTCCCCTATCCACCGGCCAACCAAACACGTTTTTTGTTGCCTAAAGCAGATATTGAACAACTACTGGGCCTGTCTACACGCGAAACAAGAACAAGATGAAAACCGTTTCTTTTTAGAAGTAATTCGTGAAGAGCAAGGCATGGAAAAACTCAATTTTCTTATATTTTCTCAAAGGAAAGTTCGTGTGACCTATCCTTTCTTCTAACGGCTAAACATGGCGGACAGCAAATTAAGCCCAGAAGTCAACACGGATAATATGAACTTTTGGGCGGAAATTTTTTTTCTTGAATGAGGTTGGTTGGGAATCATGATCGCGAAACATAGGTAGTTAGGATTCTCACAAAAAGAACTTAGAATGTCACTTACGCAATAATTTAAGTTTCAAAAGTCTAGGTCAAGCAAACGCGCATAGGATATGAATATGATGATGTTAATGACGCCTACATGTGGGTGTTCAAGTTTCGGATATCAAATGCCTAAAACTGCAGTCTGAACAGAACAGAATTGTGCGGATGATAGACTTTTCAAATGCCTGTCTCTGAATAAACGAGACCACCAGACTGAAATCTTTCCTAAAATTGCGATTGAGACCAGGTGCCAACAGAATGAGGTAGTACAGAAGTAAGGCAAAAATGCAGGGGAGATGTCGCATATATGACAATAAACCACCGACGTTCAAAGACTGAATAAATCCAGCTAATTGAAGTTTATCGGATGTACCAGAATGTTATGGAAAGCTATTTATCTATTTCAACGGCGTACATAATCTACTATCAATCTGCCTGGGATAGCCCCTAAGGAGCGGCAATTTGCCCTCTTACTCGGAGCGGCGTAAGTGCTAGAGCGGGCGCTGAGTATACGCTGTATGTGGGAACGAATGGAATTAGAAAATGGCGTCATAGGGCTTCCATAGAATCCAACCCAAAATTCAAAATTAGGTTCTTCTAAGAAAAACTTTTTTCTGTATGACCCAATCTTAACCAAAGTTAATCCAAAGGTGTTCTTAGTAAGCCTCAAAAAACATATCCCTGAATGGATGGAATGGGAATACTACATCAAAAGGCTGTCATACAAACCAAACCAAACTTCTTCCAAGCTTGTTCCCGGAACACCGCATAGGGCTGTGGTAGAAATTATTAACACAAAAGAAGTATTTATAAGTATCATTCAAATGTTACGGGTATTTAGATTTCGGCCGAGCCCGGAATTGGCCTCGGTCTTTTTGGGAAAATTCTAAGCCAGCTTCATACAACTTCTAACCCAAACACACACTTCATGTAAAGCGTTAAAATATATCTATGAACTGAAGGGATCAAAAGAAAACGTCATTGGGCCTTCTTATAAACAAATCCTCTATAATTAGGATTTCATAACTTCTTTCTTCATAGAATAATTTTAAGTATGGGTGCCAGAGAAATGCTACTTTCAAAATCAAATTATTCTGAGATTTTCTTTCTTTACCAATATAAAAAGTAATAATGTTAGTAAAGGCTCACAACTTAAATAAAAACGAATGGAATTGGAACGCTTCATCATAGGGGTGCGGTAAAAATCATAAGACAAAATGAAGCCTACTAAGCCATTACTTTTTGAGCTAGATTATACCATTCTTTTCTTTTAGGCACCATTTAAGCAAAATGTCAAGAGATCTACTTAAATGCGGCATCGATTAAGAAATTATCCTAAATATCAACGAAATAGTAAGATAAACATTATAGCGTTAATGTAAAAATTTCTCTACTTGGCATATGCTGCCGCAAAATCTACAACAAAAATAATAAATGTGTGCCCAGATTTTTCATCAGCGTCAAAATTATTGATTTACAACACATTTTGATTACATATATCCTTTTGAGTCTCACGTATGAGCAATCTCCGTATAAGTATAAATCACCAAACTTATCACACCATAATCAAAACACATTTTGCCTTTCCAATTGCCAAAATCGAATGCTAGAAACTTTATTTCTTCTAAACAATTAGATTTAATCAATTGAAAACCGTTAAAGTTCCACGCATATGGTACTTTCATATTTCAATAATAGCTATAAATACTTGCCTTGCTATTAAGGTCTCATTGTTTGCCCAACATGTTTTCATCGGTGATAATCGATAATTTATTGTTGATATTATGGTGATAACAAACACGAACAATGTTTATAATGTTCGATTTGATACACTCGAATTGTGAAAAAAATCAACTCCTATCTTAGATGATCTTACTTCGTTTCGCAGCTGAGTGTCATCAATACGTATTATTGAAAAGTTACATCCCCCAGAATTACTTCCGAATAGGCATTATGTTTGTTCTGGTATAAGCAAAGCACCCTTAATGTTTAACTACAAAAATCAACCAATATGTACACAGTTCATTGGCGAATGCCGATTTGCTTTCACACAAAAAAAAAGAGCTCGATATCATTGATGTATTATTTATGTATTTATGACAATAAATTGGAAGCACACCCTATTCTTAGCTTGAAGTGTAGTTTTTAACAATATTGTTTCTTTTCAGATTCGACTTTCCAACTGTCGACAAGCATTCAATATTAAATGGAAAGTAGGAGGATCTGCATCTTTGAAACAAATTCTCCGCTATCATTGTCCTCTTGACTTACATAAATTGTATTTTCTGCTGCAAACAATTGTCGAAGTGAAACCACCAGAAAAAAATCAGTTTCACACCATGACCCAAAATTCAATTTATTTATCTGCCATGTTTACCTATAGCGAATTGATTCTGAAGATGATCGATGACAAATGTCTTGCCACAACACACAACATTGTATTGGGTGCAATTTGCACGTACGCAGACACACTTCAGGGATGCATGCACGCACATTGAACGCATCTGCAACAAAACTGAATTGACGTTGAATGACTTTTAAAGTAGCCGTGACAATGAGGAGTTGGTATTTTTTTAGGTTAAAGAATAAGAATTTTAAAGCATCATAACTAGAGCCGAGAGGGTTTTGTTGAATGGCATTTCAATGCGTAATATAACAATTGCTGATAACAAATGAATATACCTACTGTAGCTGCCCAGAATGATATCTATCTAGTAGATTTTTCAACAAATATGTATAAGGATTTGTGTCAGATATGAATGTCTTCAATGATTTATTAGCAACACCCAGTGGATAAAAAAATTTAAATTATTTTATAAGCCAAAACATATTCCAAATATTTAGCGTTGTAAATTAATTAAATGTATGATTAAAAAACAATAACATCAAAACGGCAAAAATATGTAAATTTTCCGAGGAGCAAATGAAAATATTAAATCAAGCTAAAGTAATTAAACCAATGCCATTAAAGTGGTGTGTTTTTTTTTCTTAATTTTCATGCACTATTAAAACGACAAAGTGTTCCAAACACTCAACACTGCTTAATGTATTCATCTTCTTCTCCTACTTTTTGATGTTAATTATTATTTTCTATCCTTGGAATGTTACTAAGATTTTATGATCGAGCGCGACAAAATTTAAAATCATTTTATGTATTACTATATGCTGTGTCTGTTGCTGAAAAATTGAAAACGGCAAAATAAAAGCAGATATACTTAAATTTTAGATACGATGTTCGTTAAATGACACAGTTATGAAAAACTTACAAGTACTCGTGCAACATTCGAATAAAAATGTTTTTTTTTTTCTTTTTAATAGTATACTTCAGAAAGTTAGTAAACATGTTCGATATCGTAAGTTTGTTTTTAAGTGCGGGCAATTTTTTTCGCTTCTGGGTGGTATTTCACTAAAAAATTGTGAATTTATTATAAAATGTACTTACATACTTTTGGGGGACGTACTACTCGTGTACCTACAGTAATAATACGTGGGATTGATATTTTGTCCACTGAATAAATGAACTAAGTGAAATACAGATTGAATGTTTCATACTTTTTTTTTAAATTTCGTGCGTAGGCGATGATGTGAATAATACGCAAAGGTGCGTTTGACGACACCAATGGGTAATGTGTAATAAAAGCAATATTAACGCACTAAAAGATAACATTAAGAACGGTGTTTAGATAAGGATATAGCTTTTAAGTACGTAGTGACACAATTTACAGTTATTTTAGTATTTTCTTGTTTAATTTATTCAAATAACTGGAATATCATCATCTCGTATGAATATTGAAAGAGTTTTTAATATGAAATGTAGGTACACATACATATTATTTAACTTAGGTATGTCCATTGCGTATATATAGAATAGTTAAGGATGATTTACCCTAAGTTCACTTTACAGTAAAGCATGCATGGTGGTTAACCTTGGCGACATAAATATGGTTCAATCATCAGAATCTTTTCTGATTAATTCTAATTACATTATCCACAAAGGCAATTAAAACGAGACCGAGGCTAATTTCGGGCGCGGCCGAAATTTGAATACCCTTCACTCTCCTCGGGCTAAAAGTTTTTTGGGGCAAACCTATGACTTGTATTTAATCCTTCCCCATTCTTTTCCTTCGTTTTCGCATAATATTTGATATTGACAAATTCTGTGGCGTCGATAAAACAATATTTGTGTGAGGTTTGGTTGGAATAAGCGGTAAAATAAAAAAAAATATCTCAGAAAACTTTTATTGGGGGGATGCGGGAGCATGGCCCCATAGTACGATTCCATTTGTTTTACTTTTTTTTGTTTTGGTAAAGACGCATTGAGGTTTTTTTTAAATTGGTGTAGAAAAAATGTTTCTTAGAAGAACCCAAATGGGGAGGTTGGGCTTGTATGGTAGCCCCATGACTCCATAGTCCGATTATTTATGGCATCAATTGAAGTGCACTTTTACGAGCTTTGGTTGAAAGTGGTGCACAAATAAAAAAGTTGTTCTTAGAAGAACTCAATTTAGGGGGTTGGCTTTGTATGATAGCCCCATGACCCCAACGTCCGATTCCATTCATTTTTACACATGTTTTGTGGCATCAAATGAAATGCACTTTTATGAGGTTTGATTGAAATTGGTGGACAAATAAAAAAGTTTTTCTTAGAAAAACTCAATTTTGGGGCTGGGTTTGTATGACAGCCCCATGACCCCACAGTCTGATTCCATTTATTCTCACATATATTTTGTGGCATCAATAGAAACACATTTGTGTGAAATTTGGTTCAAATTGGTGCACAAATGAAAAAGTTTTTCTTAGAAGAACCTAATTTGGGGGGTTAGGTTTGTATGGCAGCCCCATGACCCCATGGTCAGATTTGATCCATTCTTACATATGTTTCGTGTTATCAATAGAAACACATTTGTGTGAAATTTCGTTGAAATTAGTAAACACATGAAAAAGTTTTTCTTAGAAAAACCAAATTGGGGGGGTTAGGTTTGTATGGCAGCCCCATGACCCCACGGTCCGATTTTAGCGATTCAAACATACAAACTGCCTGCAATAAAAAGAAACATGTGTGCAAAATTTCAGCTCGATAGCTTTTAAACTGGCCGAGTAAAACGCGTAGCAACAGACGGACAGACGGACAGACGGACAGACGGACAGACGGACAGACAGACAGACGGACATCGCCCAATCGACTCAGCTCGTCATGCTGATCATATATATACATATTTTATATGGTCGGAGATGCTTCCTTCAATGCGTTACAAACTTCATGACAAAGTTAATATACCCTTTACTCTACGAGTGAAGGGTATAAAAATAAATAACAGGCGCGACAATCCAGCATTGGACTAAGGCCGCAGGATGTGTTAGTGACATCCTATTTCCAAGATCTTATCTGCTTTTTGTTGAGGTAATGAGATCAGCATCACGCTCAGCAGTGTTATTTATCCCCGCAAATGGGTACTCGTTTAACATCTGAGTGAGATCATAGTCCGTCACAAGCTCGTGAGTTCGAAAAACACCATGGAACACGGTGAGATTCGAACTCATGAGCCTGTGCACCGAAGGTGCGCTCACTAACCGCTAGACCAGCCAGACTACAAAGGCAATTACCCCAGGAAAATTGGCATTTCACTTCGGAAAAATTAGGGGAAAGCTGGATTTTTGCATGAGCCTTCCTTTCGAGGTCCTATACAAGACCCTAAAGGTCCCCGACCCTACGAGTGCCGCTAGCGGTGCTACAGAGGGTCAAAGACCCTCGAAAACAGGTTTTTCTGAATATTTCGATAACGTTAGCATATACAAAAAGTGGTGTATGCAAATTTGAAGCTCTTATGCTTTCTCAATAACCGATGCAAAGACCGAATACTTTCGGGTACTCCTAACGGCGCCAGGAGGTCTAACGGTATTTTTAGCGAGGTTTCACACTATCTCTATAACGGTAACTCGTACTAAAAACTTTTGTATGAAAAGTTTGTAGCCTATGGGGTTTCAAAGAAAGTGGCCAAATTTCATATCAATATGTACAGCCTTAAGGGCGCTATGGGGGTTCAAATCTTAAAAAAACGTTTTTTTTTTTGGGGGTTTTTCGTAAATGGTGCTAAGACTAGGGAGTGCGCTCTGAGGTGTTCTAGGAGAAATTTGTAGCTTCTGTGGGTGGTAGTAAGACCAGCTTTGTTGTTTCTGTGGTTCCAACTAAAATGCTGCATCCATTTGTATGCACCTGAAGCAACTATACAGGCATTATAACGTTTTAATAAACTAATTTTTAAGCCCATGGACGTACGTTAAGACATACACTACACATACCTTCTTTAAAAATTAGCTTATTAAAACGTTATAGTGCCTGTATAGTTGCCTCAGGTGCACACAAATCGATGGAGCATTTTATTTGGAACCACAGAAACAACAAATTTTTACAGGCTGCATCCGGTATCGTATACGTTACCGTTAAGGAGATTTTCACGAAAATAGCCAAAAATACCGAAGTCGTAAGGTTTACAACCTCATAGCGCCCTTAGAACTGCACGAATCGATCTGAAATTTGAACATTAAATTAAACGTTGTAAGAACTTCAAATTCGCCATAGAGCAGTTTTCGGTGCACATTACTGTTACATAGATAAATCACTAAGAACTGCTTATTTGAATGTTTGGAACCTCCTAACTTTCCTAGGGGGGCTCCCATCGTTGGGGACTTTTGATGTCACACCATACGAACTACAAATTTGACTCAGATGGGTTCCCTCTAGAGCAGTGGTTCCCAATCTTTTTCAGCTCGTGCCCCCCTTGCGAGATCTGTTGATCCTGGTCACCGAGCGAAAAACGTGCATATATCTCTCCCGTGAAAACGGTGCCGTGGAGACTTGCTTCAACGTAAGATAAATGTTCACTCACGTTCTGATTGATTGTCGATGACATCTTTTCATTGTCAAATAAAGTGCAACTGCATTATTTTCGCTGGCGAAATGTCAAAAACCGGTGTAGAGACTTTCATGTGAAGTGAGTACCACCAAGCGAATTCGATTTCACGATCATCAAAATTTTGACAGTATTTGCATGGATTTCACGTGAACTGACGATGTTAGTACCTACTTTAAGGTCGGAATCCATTGTCGCAATTCAAATTGTTTGAACATTTTGTTTGTTAGTGCAGCCCAACTACTGGAACTACAGGAATTTTTAGGACGTGCTATTTAAATTTCATGATTTCCGTAATTTTTGGTTTTCAAAAACCATTCAAGGACTATAGCTGGCTTATGCGCTTCATATCAGCGATATGCAAAAATTTTTAATTTTTTTTCTCGACCTAAAATATTCTCAGCGGTGTTCATCAAATGGATTTAGTAGCAGCGAATTAATCGACGAAAATGCAATTTCTGCCATTTTGCAACGCCTTGCAACAACCGATTACCCCTGATGTATTTTGAAAGATGTTCGCAAGAAAACCATAATTTATTAATGGCAAGCAAATCATAATTTATTAATGGCATCAATATTAGATTTGTGCTCGCGCCCCCCTTCCCTGATCGTTACGCCTCCCTAGGGGGCGCGCCCCCTAGTTTGGGAATCACTGCTCTAGAGGTTCCCGTTATCAAAAAATATCCGAGAAACGGTTTTTTGCTTAGTTTTTACCCGTAATCGCTTCCTTGGGGGTGTTCGCATAGATGAGTTGTTTTGGCATTTAAATTTGAATTTACAGAAGCAACAAATTGTTACAGGCTTCCCTCCGGAATGCGTTCCCGTTATAAAGAAATTCACGAAAATAACAAAAAATACCGTTATTGTACGGTTCGGAACCTCATAGTGCCCTTAGTATTGCACGCCTCAATCTGAAATTCAGGTATTTAATTAAGCGTTATATAAGCTACAAATTTGCCGTATAACAGTTTTCGGTGCACGTTACCTTTATAGAGATATTCTCCAAAAACTGCCTTATTGAAAGTTTGGACCCTCATAACTTTGTTAGAGAGGCTCCCATCTTTGGGGACTTTTGGCGTCTTACTAACAGCAACAGGAGCTACAAGTTTATCTCAGATGGGATCCCTCTAGAGGTTCCCGTTATAGAAAAATTTCCGAGAAACGGTTTTTTGTTTAGTTAGTTGTTTAGTTTTGACCCATCATAGCTTCCTTACGGATGCCCGCATAGATAAGTTGATTTGGTATTTTGAGTTGACATTATAGAAGCAACAAATTGTTACAGGCTTTCCACCCGAATGCGTTCCCGAAAATAACGAAAAAATACCGTTATTGTACGGTTCAAACCCTCATAGCGCCCTTAGTATTGCACGCATCAATCTGAAATTCATACAATCAATTAACCGTTATATAAGCTACACATTTGCCGTATGACAATTTTCGGTGCACGTTACCGTTATGGATATATTCCACAAAAAACTGCTTAATTGAATGTTTGGACCATCATAACTTCGTTAGGGGAGCTCCCATCTTTGGGGACTTTTGGCGTCTTACTACCAGCCATAGAAGCTACAAATTTCTCCTAGAACACCATAGAGCGTCTTAGCACCATTTACGAAAAACCCCAAAAAACAGGTTATTAGGGTTTTTTAGAAAATATTTTTTCAAAAAACCCTTATGAAATCGATTTTGTCCGTCCGTCCGTCCGTCCGTCCGTCTGTCCGTCTGACCGTCTGTTCGTCTGACCGTCTGTCCGTCTGTCCATCTTTCCGTCTGTCCGTCTGTTCACTAAATAACTCGTGAACGGCTCAACCGATTGTCATGAAATTTGGTAGGAATGTGTAGAATGGCTACAGTCTTTGGCACAAATACCTTAGAAGGTGGTAGGAAGAAGATAACAGGGTGTCCCGAACGTTTGAAAATAGTCGACTTTTTTAGTTTTTATCGAAGATTAACGTATGGCTATTTAAATCAAAGATCTAAACGAGTACATCTCACATCAGTTAAAACTTTCCAGTTTGGAGTAACGGTAAAAAAGTTATTGGCGTTTAAAGTTAAACTTCCTTTTCGACCTCCGTTTTTCTAAGCCGTTATATGGATCGCTATGAAACTTTGTAGAAAGATTGGTCAGTATGGCCTTATATACATTAAATATTAAGACTGTTGACTTTTGCTAAGGAAAAGTAAATAACAGTAAATTTTTAAAATTTCAATTTGTTCGTGTGTAGCCCATCTTAGGTTTCCAAATATGAAAATTCTTCTAAGAGATTTTAGAAAATTACATAGGGAATATGTCTATGAATTTTCATTCGAATAACTGTATCCAAAACGGAAATATAGCCAAGTAAGTATTTACTAAGAGCCTTTCACAATGCAAGAGAAGCCTCTTAAGCATTTCTTCAATGTATATCTTTTAACTTGATTGAACAATGAACATGCAATTTGGTGGAAATACCTACATAGAATGGTAATAGTGTTTGCCACAAATATTTTTGAAGTTTGTAGAACCAAGTTAACAGGGTGTCCCTGAATAGCTGCAAAAGTATACTTGTTCAATACTCATAGGAAAGCTTGCGTGGGCTCTTATATCAGGGGACACAATGGAATCATTTCACATAAGTTGCTTTTCCTTGATTAAAAAACCGTAACTGTAGATTTACAGCTAATAATTCAGTTCATATATAAAGCCAAGTCATCCTTACGTTTGCCTGAGTTCCTTTTTGCTCAAAAGCCATCAGAAATCTTAAATCGAGAAATACCTGTAGATTTGCCTTGGAGTACTTTCATACAAACTGGGTAAATAGTAAATCTATTTTTGGATTGGTCTAATTAAAGGTGGAAGAAAATGAAAGGTGTTAGCCTTTCATTCTGGAACGCGTTTATTTAGACCAATCCAAAAATTGATTTACAGGAAGCATTTCTTGAATGTTGTGCACAATTATTATTTATTGCATATAAAATGTACAAAAAATATTCACTATGCATTAAAATTCTAAAAAACCCACGTATTGCGGGCGCGGGCCTCTGTACGCCGGTATTTTTTAAGGTTTGAACCCCCATAGTGCCCTTGATATGAAATTTGGCCACTTTTTTTGAAACCAAGAAAGAGAGAGAAGCATGGGCGTGGCCAGGATTTCGGTCAGGGGGGGGGGCAAGCCCAAAATTTTTTAACATAATGATTTTCTTAGAAGCTGAAATTTCCGGTCGCAGAAATATTGTTAGCAAATTTTAGAGTAGCCTGGCTTGTGGTTGGATTGATGCAGAGGGTCATGGATTCCAGACTCACCGTGAACGAATGCATTTTATGGTGTTTTTTTTTAACTCACGACGTACGTGACGGACTATGATGTCGCTCAGATTGTAAACAAGTATCCATTTATGGGGATAAATAACAATGCTGGGTGTGCTGTTGATCTCAACACCTCAACAAAACAGCAGTTTAGATCTTCGAAATTGAATGTCACTCACACATCTGCGGCCCTAGTTTACTGGTGGACTGCCTCGCATGTTATTTCTTTTTGTTTGCTAATTTTAAAGTAAAATGTTTAACCTTCCGGCGGGCGCAATACCAATCCTAACACAATCGGGCGCAATGCATCTGACAGATTAAGTGCAGAAAAAGGGATGAAACTAAGTTTCTGTATATTTTAGACTCTTATTTACTGTTGCATTGTCTTTTTGAGACAGTTCTACGTAATTTTAGAAACAAAAACTGGCTCAGAAAGTTTGATAGACTTCACATTTTAGATTTTCTAAGAATATTCCGCTTTCAATCACTTCAATATTTAAAAAATACCGGCGTACAGAGGGCTGCGCCCGCAATACGAGGGTTTTTTAAAACTTTGATGCAAAGTGAATATTTTTTGTACATCTATTTTATAAGCAATAGATAAGAATTGGGCACAGCATTAATGAAATGCTTCCTGTAAATCTATTTTTGGATTGGTCTAATTAAAGGTGGAACGCGATTTACTATTTACCCAGTTTGTATAGAAGTACTCCAAGGCAAATCTACAGGCATTTTTTGATTTAAGATTTCTGATGGCCTTTGAGCAAAAAGAAACTCAGGCAAAACGTAAGGATGGCTTGGCTTTATATATGAATTGAATTATTAGCTGTAAATCTACTGTTAGTGTTTTTTTAATCAAGGAAAAGCAACTTATACGAAATGATTCCATTGTGTCCCCTGACATAAGAGCCCATGCAAGCTTTCCAATGAGTATTGAACAAGTATACTTTTGCAGTTATTCTGGGACACCCTGTTATCTTGATCCTACAAACTTCAAAAATATTTGTGGCAAACACTATTACCATTCTAGGCATTTCCACCAAATTTCATGTTCATTGTTTCATCAAGTTAAAAGATATGCATTGAAGAAATGCTTAAGAGGCTTCCCTTGCATTGTGAAAGGCCCTTACTCAATACTTACTTACTATATTTCCGGTTTGGATACAGTTATTCGAATGAAAATTCGTAGACATATTCCCTATGTAATTTTCTAAAAACCCTTAGCAGAATTTTCATATTTCAAAATCTAAGATGGGACACACACGAACAAATTTAAATTTTACAAATTTACTGTTATTTAGTTTTCCTTAGCAAAAATCAACAGTCTTAATATTTAACGTATATAAAGCCATATTGACCAATATTTGTGCAAAGTTTCATATCGATCCCTATAACGGTTTAGAAAAACGGAGGTCGAAAAGGAAGTTTAACTTTAAACGCCAATAACTTTTTTACCGTTACTCCAAAGTGGAAAATTTTAACTGATATGAGATGTACTCGTTTAGGTCTTTGATTTAAGTACCCTTACGTCAATCTCCAATAAAAACTAAAAAAGTCGACTTTTTTCAAACGTTCGGGACACCCTGTTATCTTCTTCTTACCAACTTGTAAGGTATTTGTGCCAAAGACTGTAACCATTCTACATATTCCTACCAAATTTCATGACAATCGGTTGAGCCGTTCGCGAGTTATTTAGTGAACAGACGGACAGACGGACGGACGGACGGACGGACAAAATCGATTTCATAAGGGTTTTTTGAAATAATATTTTCTAAAAAACCCTAAAAACCTCCAACAACTCGACCGCTTAAAAAATGTGAGCTTATTTCACTAAAAACACACTATTGAACGATTTGGTGAACCTAAAAGTCAACACAACGTTATTACGCAATGTGAAGAGTATAACATGTGGAAATTTTCATAGAAAAGGAGAAAATAACATAATCGGGCGCAATACATCTGAGAGATTATTTCATCCCCTCCCGCCCCTCAGACATATGGTAGATAGAAACTGAAAACTGTTTTGGGTAGTTATAATAAAGATTAAGCTACTGTGAGTTTCAGATCTCTCCGTTTTCATATCGCTGATTGGCGCAACAAAAACTGGCCACTTAATCTGTCAGATGCATTGCGCCCGCCCGAAGGTTAAAATGGAGATGAGAATGATTTTCTTCTGCCCCACAAGGGGCTATACGGTAAAAAGAAGAACTTGAAAGACACTGAATAACGAGGTCCTCAACCCTGGAAGGTCATGCTTATTTTTAGTACGGAAAGGTCATGCTTCGTCGATTTGACGACCTTCAACTTTGACGCTTCATACAAATCACCCTTTCTCAAAATATTTATAAAACTTGACAAATTTTCAATCGTCAGTTTATTTAGATTGAAAAGACATCGATTTTGAGTAATTTTGTAAGGAAATTGATTTACAAATTAAATTTCCTTAATT
>CATIXY010000024.1:0-20025 GCA_949715475.1 Microchrysa polita
CCCTTAACCCAGCGCGTACATTAAGCTGTGTAATGCCGCGTCCACGTCAACGACCACTTGTTTGATTAAACTTTTCCCTCGCACTTATCGCAAGTTGGAAGGCTGTTCGCACGATACAATATTCTCTCCAACTCAAACAAGTCGTCCAACTTCTGTTCACACGCACGATTAGTCTTCAAATTCGTTTGAATATCAAAAGTTGGAAAAAAATTGGATCGTGCGAGCGGCCTTAAGCTCGACTTCACGACGACGCATATTCCCGGGGTCATCATGTCGATGAGACGAGAAAATTTATGGCATCGCAAAAGGTATGAATCGTATTTACATATGTATATACATACATATGCATACATAGATACGAGAACTCTTGTGTAGAACTCAATTTGTAGCATGAGCCAAATTCATTCCTTTTGATTATTTTAAGAAATTTATATTCGAAAGGAGAGCGCAAACTATGCATTGTAGTGACAATAAAAATTTTGTTATTAGCCGAAACAAATTAAGCCAAAATGTGGCCATCGAACGGCAAAAATTATTATGGGAAAAAAGTCCCCACCGATTAAAGGTTCGCAGCCTTAACAAAGGGGGAATAGGGGGTATTTGGTTTTTTTTTGCGATTATTTCAAAAACAGCAAGAGATACCGAAAAATGATCTGAGGACACAAACAAAAACCACGTAAAGTTGCACTTTGTATGGGAGGTACACTTGGTTTTATCCGATTGAGTAGATGTTTGGTGGGTGCTGATGTTTACTTGTGCTTCCATTGGCAAATGGAAGATGTTTTTTTCATGTTTGACTCATTTTTCTTGATTCTAAATCTTCATTTCATCCCTATTCTCTTTCCGACTTAAGTATATGAGTAATATCTATATTTATACTTTCTATACTAATTATATAAAATAGCTTATATGGTATATAGGTAATAATATACCACTTGGTTGCTAAGAACATCCTAAAGGAACGATTGTGAAAGGATACCAAATTTTGTCAATTTCCAATATTTGATATCTTCACTATAAATATCAATTTTGGACTTCCTTACTCCTTATGATTGGAAGAGTCCTTTTTCCGTATCCACACCTGAAGAAGGTGTGAAATGCGTGATGAAACAAAATTCGAAACGACTTAAGCGAATTACTCAAATTTTAAGCATAATAGAAAATACGCATTTCCACATCCAAAGTGGAAAAAATAAGTATCTTATTCTCGTTTCCGTCACAGATGCAGGGATTGGGAAAAATAACTGAGAGGTCCAGTAGTTTTTAGGCCGAACCGTTACAAACAAACATTCCCATATAAGCTATTTTATATAATCAGTATAGAAAGTATAGATCTTAGAGAAAACATAGCAACACATGCCATGCGTTAGTCCAGAGTGGCTATGTGATCACACAACCCATATGTGTTTGACTCCAAATTTATTACACTACACTCAACGAAATAATTCAAATGTCAAAATATTGTCGATGCAATTATTAACCCTTCTGACGCCGCCTACGAGCTATTATGCCTAAGGTGTAGCCGAATCTTCAGTGAAATCAATCTTATTTTTTGAAGAGGTCTAATTTTGGTTCAAGAAACAGTTTACATACTGTGTCTTACGATGATGCGCCATTTTTTCGATTCTTTAGACATAGTTTACATTTCGCCGAACGTTTGATCGCATTTGTTGCCGTCGGTTCCTTTGAAATTTATATGGAAAGGGGTGGAAAATGTTATTGTACGATATTTTTCATCAAGATATAGTACCAATGGTCTGGATCTCAACGCCAACGTAAGGGTTAAATATCACGTCGGCATTTTAAGAGAGAAGAGAAGAAAGAAGAAGAAGATTTTAAGAGAGTAATGAATATTACGCGGATTTTATATTCTCAATTGTAAACAAAAAATTGACGTTTGAATAAAATTTTCACGCATACTATGAACTGCAATAGTGTGAGAACGGTGCCATTTTTATTTTCTGATGCCCACTCTGGACTAACGCATGCTTTCTCTAAGGTATAGATATAGATATTACTCATATACGAGTTAGAATTAGAATTATAATTTTATTGAAAAATAAGTTATAATTATAATTATTATAATAATTTTCATTTTAAACCTTTTTTAAAAAAATGCAGGTTCAGCCATTAAATTTAGTGTGCGTATTCGCATTATGTCGAAGATGATTTTTGCTGAAAATTGTGTTGCTCCGGTCAAAAACTTTTAGAGTTTATTATTTGAACTATAGTATTCATTCAAGTCATAATATGTATAATCTAATATATAAAATTCTCCTCAAAAGTTTGTTCCCAAACTGCACCGAAACGGCCTACTCGATTCAATCGCTTTAAATTTTTATAGTGTACTAAATGAAATTGAACCGGCTTAAGGTTATTAATAGTATAGTGACTTTAGCTCTAGACCCAAACATCCAAAAAAAGAGCTGACTTTTGATGCCAAATTGTTATATGTCCTGACCGCATTACGCAGTAAAAAGTTAGACTTTTTTGCGCGTCACATTTGGGGGGAGGGGTGGCAAAGGGGTGAAATTATGATTTTTCGCCAATATATTGTTTACTGTAATATTTACAGCAAAATGTTCTGAGGACGATTTAAACTACACAAAATTTCCTTTCTAATGATATAGTATATCATATACCTTCTCTTGGCAAATTATATACTAGACCTTAAAACATTTGGTGTAATTTAGATTTTTTGATAGTTCCATTTGGCGCTCTAGCTCCTGAAGTAATGTAATTGGAGCCATGGTAATTGGGATAACTATTCCTAACAATATATAGTTAGATTGAAGTAATATTTGGTGAAGGGTCTAATGGGACTTAGCCTTAACGTTTACCAAAATTTTTCCCGCCTGCTGTGATTCGGCGAAAAGTTACAGGCATGTCTTTTTTTTAATGTTAATAGGGAGTATAGGGGAATGCTTTGTCGGGGCAGCCTGAGTGTCCGTGTGGGACAGCTATATATTGTTAGGAATAGTTATCCCAATTATCTTGGCTCCAATTACATTACTTCAGGAGCTAGAGCGCCAAATGTAACTATCAAAAAATCTAAATTACACCAAATGTTTTAAGGTCTAGTATATAATTTGCCAAGAGAAGGTATATGATATACTATATCATTAGAAAGGAAATTTTGTGTAGTTTAAATCGTCCTCAGAACATTTTGCTGTAAATATTACAGTAAACAATATATTGGCGAAAAATCATAATTTCACCCCTTTGCCACCCCTCCCCCCAAATGTGACGCGCAAAAAAGTCTAACTTTTTACTGCGTAATGCGGTCAGGACATATAACAATTTGGCATCAAAAGTCAGCTCTTTTTTTGGATGTTTGGGTCTAGAGCTAAAGTCACTATACTATTAATAACCTTAAGCCGGTTCAATTTCATTTAGTACACTATAAAAATTTAAAGCGATTGAATCGAGTAGGCCGTTTCGGTGCAGTTTGGGAACAAACTTTTGAGGAGAATTTTATATATTAGATTATACATATTATGACTTGAATGAATACTATAGTTCAAATAATAAACTCTAAAAGTTTTTGACCGGAGCAACACAATTTTCAGCAAAAATCATCTTCGACATAATGCGAATACGCACACTAAATTTAATGGCTGAACCTGCATTTTTTTAAAAAAGGTTTAAAATGAAAATTATTATAATAATTATAATTATAACTTATTTTTCAATAAAATTATAATTCTAATTCTAACTCGTATATGAGTAATATCTATATCTATACCTTAGAGAAAGCATGCGTTAGTCCAGAGTGGGCATCAGAAAATAAAAATGGCACCGTTCTCACACTATTGCAGTTCATAGTATGCGTGAAAATTTTATTCAAACGTCAATTTTTTGTTTACAATTGAGAATATAAAATCCGCGTAATATTCATTACTCTCTTAAAATCTTCTTCTTCTTTCTTCTCTTCTCTCTTAAAATGCCGACGTGATATTTAACCCTTACGTTGGCGTTGAGATCCAGACCATTGGTACTATATCTTGATGAAAAATATCGTACAATAACATTTTCCACCCCTTTCCATATAAATTTCAAAGGAACCGACGGCAACAAATGCGATCAAACGTTCGGCGAAATGTAAACTATGTCTAAAGAATCGAAAAAATGGCGCATCATCGTAAGACACAGTATGTAAACTGTTTCTTGAACCAAAATTAGACCTCTTCAAAAAATAAGATTGATTTCACTGAAGATTCGGCTACACCTTAGGCATAATAGCTCGTAGGCGGCGTCAGAAGGGTTAATAATTGCATCGACAATATTTTGACATTTGAATTATTTCGTTGAGTGTAGTGTAATAAATTTGGAGTCAAACACATATGGGTTGTGTGATCACATAGCCACTCTGGACTAACGCATGGCATGTGTTGCTATGTTTTCTCTAAGATCTATACTTTCTATACTGATTATATAAAATAGCTTATATGGGAATGTTTGTTTGTAACGGTTCGGCCTAAAAACTACTGGACCTCTCAGTTATTTTTCCCAATCCCTGCATCTGTGACGGAAACGAGAATAAGATACTTATTTTTTCCACTTTGGATGTGGAAATGCGTATTTTCTATTATGCTTAAAATTTGAGTAATTCGCTTAAGTCGTTTCGAATTTTGTTTCATCACGCATTTCACACCTTCTTCAGGTGTGGATACGGAAAAAGGACTCTTCCAATCATAAGGAGTAAGGAAGTCCAAAATTGATATTTATAGTGAAGATATCAAATATTGGAAATTGACAAAATTTGGTATCCTTTCACAATCGTTCCTTTAGGATGTTCTTAGCAACCAAGTGGTATATTATTACCTATATACCATATAAGCTATTTTATATAATTAGTATAGAAAGTATAAATATAGATATTACTCATATACTTAAGTCGGAAAGAGAATAGGGATGAAATGAAGATTTAGAATCAAGAAAAATGAGTCAAACATGAAAAAAACATCTTCCATTTGCCAATGGAAGCACAAGTAAACATCAGCACCCACCAAACATCTACTCAATCGGATAAAACCAAGTGTACCTCCCATACAAAGTGCAACTTTACGTGGTTTTTGTTTGTGTCCTCAGATCATTTTTCGGTATCTCTTGCTGTTTTTGAAATAATCGCAAAAAAAAACCAAATACCCCCTATTCCCCCTTTGTTAAGGCTGCGAACCTTTAATCGGTGGGGACTTTTTTCCCATAATAATTTTTGCCGTTCGATGGCCACATTTTGGCTTAATTTGTTTCGGCTAATAACAAAATTTTTATTGTCACTACAATGCATAGTTTGCGCTCTCCTTTCGAATATAAATTTCTTAAAATAATCAAAAGGAATGAATTTGGCTCATGCTACAAATTGAGTTCTACACAAGAGTTCTCGTATCTATGTATGCATATGTATGTATATACATATGTAAATACGATTCATACCTTTTGCGATGCCATAAATTTTCTCGTCTCATCGACATGATGACCCCGGGAATATGCGTCGTCGTGAAGTCGAGCTTAAGGCCGCTCGCACGATCCAATTTTTTTCCAACTTTTGATATTCAAACGAATTTGAAGACTAATCGTGCGTGTGAACAGAAGTTGGACGACTTGTTTGAGTTGGAGAGAATATTGTATCGTGCGAACAGCCTTCCAACTTGCGATAAGTGCGAGGGAAAAGTTTAATCAAACAAGTGGTCGTTGACGTGGACGCGGCATTACACAGCTTAATGTACGCGCTGGGTTAAGGGCGTTATGAGCGTGAAAATTCGAAAAAAAACTTTGTTTTTTACTTGTGTTTTGATTGTGTGTGTGCAGGCTTGTAGGGATTGGACTATGATCTGTGTGTGATTTATGAATGATCTCTGAAATTATGAATGAAGGCTACGTGTACTCATACAATTCTTGTGGGAGAGAAATCCGGTTTCGGACAAGCACCTAATAGACTTTTCACATATGGCCGCAAGATCTAGGTAGATTATGTAATCCTGTATGCTGTTCAAACTTTGGTCGTAATATTGTTCCACGATGTACTGTTACTTGACAGTACAGTACAATCCGTCTAAATTAAAATTCCGATAATTTCATGCATGAAACTGCTATTTGAATTTATTTGGTTAAAACAAGAAGCAGAATCTATCTTATAGGAATTAATGGTTTATGTTCGTCATCAAACTTTTGTGCACAAAACCATGTGCGAAGCGGAAAATGGATTAGATTACCTCTACTGTAGTAGCTGCGAAGCTCACCACGCTTCACCATGATTTTGTAAAGATTTTCTCCGAGATTTTGGTTATAATTTCCGTACAAAATCTATGAAAATGTATGGAAAATCTAGAAGATTTTCGCCTAGATTTTGTAAAATCTCAAGATTATGCAAAATCTTCTATAGTCTGTAAAGAGCTTAATGCTTGAAAGAGATTAGACGCGTTGAATCTGGCGAGGACAGCAGATTTCTAGGTAGAAAGATATGAAAGCGATATAAACATATATGTATGTTATGTATTACACCTAGAAAATGAGCACCCTCAAACTGGTTGGCCGAACCCTTCGGTCAGGTTGCGGTTCGGCTGACCAGTGTTTTTAGTATCAGGGAGTGACCCTCTATCGAATAGAATAGGTTCGATCCGACAGTTCTGATACCCCATCGACCCGTCAAAATTGGTACTTTCAAACTGGTTGGCCGAACCTTTGGGTCAGGTTGCCGTTCGGCTGACCAGTGTTTTTAGCACCAGGGAGTGACCCTCTATCGAATAGAATAGGTTTGATTCGACAGTTCTGAAACCCCATCGACCCGTCAAAATTGTTACTTTCAAACTGGTTGGCCGAACCCTTCGGTCAGGTTCCGGTTCGGCTGACCAGTGTTTTTATCATCAGGGAGTGACCCTCTATCGAATAGAATAGGTTTGATCCGACAGTTCTGATACCCCATCGACCCGTCGAAATTGGTAATTTCGAACTGGTTGGCCGAACCCTTCGGTCAGGTTGCGGCTCGGCTGACCAATGTTTTTAGCATAAGGGAGTGACCCTCTATCGAATAGAATAGGTTTGATCCGACAGTTCTGAAACCCCATCGACCCGTCAAAATTGGTAATTTCGAACTGGTTGGCCGAACCCTTCGGTCAGGTTGCCGCTCGGCTGACCAGTATTTTTTGCATCAGGGGGCGGTCCTTTATCGAATAGAATAGGTTTGATCCGACAGTTCCGAAAACCCCATCGCACCTAAAAAAATCGCACCTTTAAACTGGTTGGCCGAACCCTTCGGTCAGGTTGCGGCTCGGCTGACCAATGTTTTTAGACTCACGGAGAGGTCCTCTATCGAAAAAAATAGGTTCGATCCGACAGTTACCCATACCCCCGAACACCTCTAATTTTTGCGTCTAATTACGTCTAATTACGCTATACTGGTCAAGTTTTGCTTCGGCTGACCAACCGTTTCGATATCACCGTAACTAAACGCAACTTTTAAGATGGTTAATTTCCGACAGTTCGAAAACCCCGGTTTTTTACCATCACGGCTCGGACTAGAATTTATGAATGTCAAAAAGGCTCTGGACGACCGAGGAAAACTATGCCTTTGCAAAATTGCTTCATCGTTCGAAATAGATTTAAAATGTCATCGGACATTATGAACGATCTAGTTCGAGCAACTGGAAACTAAATTTCGGCCAGACTTGTAAGAAGTAGGCTCGTACGTGCGCTGAAACCTGTCCACAAGCGGGAATTGCCTTTAAAAGTCAGGCAAAAACGTTTGAAGTGGGCTCAAGACCGCATTCAATGGACTCAGGAGATGTGGGATAGAGTCTAAGTTGCATTTAGGCGACGGAAGCATTTTAGTTCGGCGGGAGCCCCGAGAAAGGCTAAGTGAGGAATGCCTGCGAAGACCTCCTCCAAAGTCAGAAGGAGTTATGGCGTGGGGTTGTTTTTCTAGAGACGAATATGCTTCATTGACTCAAAAGTACGACTTGTGTACCTATACACGTCCTAGAAAGCGAGCTCGAGCCTTGTGCGTGTTAGAGCTATTTGGTGATCCCAGAAGATTTGTGTTCCAGCAGGATAATGCGCCACGTCACACTGATAAGTATTCAGTGCAAAAAAGTCAAGACTTCTATAACAATACCATAAATTACTTCATAATTTCTTCCAACGCTTATTGGCGGGGAGCTGAACGAGGGTACTATTTGCTGCTATGTTCTTTTCATGATCAGATTTCATTTTAAAGCTTCCAGTCATATAGAAAATAAAAATGCGTTTTAGAACCTTATTCTGCTTTCCTTCGTATGGAACTCGTTTTTATTTTTTTCTATACCATAAAAGTTCTTTCATAATTTTCATAAGATTGGTTTTATTCTGTTATTAACCTTATTCAAGTTCCCCTCCAAATAGCATTGAAAGAAATTTGCACCACCAAACACGCGCAGGAGTGATACGAGTTTCATACAACACACACCACACGAATTTTTCAGCGTGATCTACCGCGGCGAAAATTATTTCCGATGCGTACCGCTACCACACCGCACTAGTTCGATGGAAGCTATTAACTAATTCAACCAACAACAAGATGAGAGTATTTTGGTGGGATTGTATTTATATCAAACCTTTTTGCGACTGAAGACTTTTTCTTGGGCGGACACCTATTACAACACAGTTTTTTTTTGTGAGATATCATATCTTTTTACAGTTTTCATTTTACAAAATCGACTTAACATATAAATAAATGATGAAGACGATATATACCATTGGCTTATGGCTAACCAATTGCGGGACACCCTGTAGAGGAAAGACATATATACATGTACATGTGAAAATATTCTTTTATCCTTTATCAAAGATTTCGAAAACCTGTTGAGTCCTGACTAAACGACTTAACCCAGCATTGCTTGTACAATAATAAAGTGGTTTCATGACCAGGAATCAGGGATAGCTATAGGCATCAAGACACCAGTCTCCGTTCAGTCACTATATAACTAAAGAGGCCCCCTCTTTTTTTGCCTACCACAACCGGATCAAACCGAGTGGAATTATAGAATAAACCTACATGCAAAATTTTGTTAACATTAACTCATCAGAATTCCTTGAAAAATCGATTTTCCAAATGCCTTCATCTTATAACTCTGGTTTGAACACAACAGAATACACCGTCTAGACAAAACCGATTTGGTGTCCTAGCGCGATATTTAAGCTTCCACCAAACCAGCGCAGAACGGTAGCGCGTAGCGGTACGTGTCAGAATGTATGAAATAGTGTCCGCCGCGGTACACCACGGAGAACTTGTCAATTCTTGTGTGTGTGCTGTGTGTACCGCGTACCGCTACCGCGCTGTTTTGATAGGATCATCAGGATGAATGGAACACTGCGTA
This sequence comes from Microchrysa polita, assembly GCA_949715475.1. Taxonomy (NCBI): domain Eukaryota; kingdom Metazoa; phylum Arthropoda; class Insecta; order Diptera; family Stratiomyidae; genus Microchrysa; species Microchrysa polita. The sequence continues at coordinate 9,354 of CATIXY010000024.1, forward strand.
TGCATCGCACTATATGCTTATCCAATATTAGATTAACCCTCCGTCGGGCGCACCTCAAATCAAAACAAGATCGGGCACACTCGGCCTGAGAGGCCACTCATCTATTTGGGTCCTTTTTTCTTGATATGTTACTATAAATTTGAGATACATTTCGGAAATTAAGTTATTAGTATCTAAGGGATGTAATTAAACTTAATATAGTACCTACTAAGAAACCTATTTAGTACAGTATAACACATAATTCAAATTATCGATTTACCAGAAAAAAACTAAAGAAGAAAATTTTATGAAAAATTCCGCATCTATTGTTTCTTAGAAAAATTGAAATTAATGAAAGGCAGGCAGTCTAAATTGATAATCGTTATATGAAAAGGTTCTCAATGCTCCAAATTAAATGTGCATATGCATCTTTGATGCAGCGCTTTCGCGTAGTTTAGGTACATTCTAAATTATGACGCGATCAGGCGCACCCGGCCTGTGAAGCCAGAGTCCTTACCACACAACTGTCTAAAGCACCATGGAAAACTATAGGTAGGCATTGTGTAAGGTTCTTAAAGTTAGACGAGTAAACGGAGCTAAAAAGTTGTGGGCCCCTCTACTGGCGTGGAACAGAGCAGAAACTGTTTTGCTGGCCTGTCAGGCAGGGCGCGCCCGACGGAGGGTAAGCCCATTACCCGCGGGAGACTTTTTTTCGAATTTTCTTGTGAAACTTCATAGATATAGTAAATAAGGCCTCCTGAGAACGAATCTGCTCTCCGTTTTTTAATCTGCTTTTAAGTTTATAGCTGTATTTAAGTGATGCCATATGGCATCAGCGCAGGTGCAAGTTATAAAAACTTTTGAAGTCATCATTTGGAAATATTATAGAAATACAAAGTTTTTTATTGCTTTAACAAAGAGAAATTGGCTGAAGTATATTATTTCATATTAAAAATAACAATTGATATTTTAAAAAGTTAACGAAAATATTTCCCATGATTTTATAATAATATTTGTCGATATTTATTATTATTTCTTTAGGATTGTGTAATATTTTAAAAACCAATCGCTAGTAATGCAAAGTTGTAGGTTTTAATAACATTTCGACGATTGTTTGGAATACGTTTCTTGTTAGTTCGACAAAAACGAGTGGCATCATCAATAGGCTCGTTTCCATAAAGCAAAGATGCTACTGTCAGACATTTATTGTCCATCCACTTTGTAATGCAATTACCTAAATCCTTGATCCACTATCGACTTTGTTCATATCCTTGTTCCGTGTTATAGGACAATTATGCGGTAGGCGACGTTCCCGAATGGTGCGCCAGTGTCATTGTGACCCAAACTCTTTAAGATAATCTAGTACTGCAATATCAGTAAAAATTCTCAAAATAATTACAATAATCATATTCTCAGGAAACTCGTGTATCATTTGAATTAGGGGGGCAATGCATTTTTCGTAATTCCTTTGCAAGTCAGGATTAATTATTATTGAACTAGTTCCTTGATAGACATAAAATGACAATAGATAACCCTCAGGTATATTTAAACACTGACAGACACAGATCCAATTTCCACATTTTATCGTGAGGATTTAGAGCTATCTTCTCGGCTCGATTAGAAGGATTAACATGCAAATCATTATGTCGTGATCAATGTTCCTGTTAATCAAAAATTGATACCCATAAACCCTTTAAGTTCTCCAATATTTTGGATTTTTTCCGGTAATAGATAGGCCATAGTTATTGCTTTCCTAGTAAATCAAATTATATGTTTTCTCGTCAAAAACCCGCTCAAACATCTTATGGGGTTCTTTCAGAAGCGTCTAAATAACTGGGAATGGGAAATATGGATTGTTTACTGCGAATCTTCCAAGAAGTCCATTTGTAATTTTGTATCAATGTTGGCACTTCGGAACAGAAGAAGACGAAGTTTGGTTTCGCCTCTGCTTCCATCACCATTTCCATTGGTGTATCGGCGCCTTGGTTCTGAATGCCAACCTCGTACACAATCTGATCGCAATCTAGCCAACCAACAAATTCCACTTCAACTACTTGCTGCAGTTGGTTATGGTGTAAGTCCATAATTTGAACTCCTTCGTTACCGTTGCAATCATCTTCGGCTAAGTCAAACTCAGCGTCTGTTAGGGATGTCAAAAACCGGACGGTTAGTCCGAAAACCGGTATTTTCAAAACGGTTAACCGGTTTTTTTCGGTTTTTTCATCCTCCCGGTTTTAACCCGGACGGTTTTTTGCCCATCCGGTTAAAACCGAAAAAATTCCAAATTCATAAAATTTTCTATTTTCTTGATTTGTCAGTCTGTAATTCTTTTGCTTGTCTTCTATTAAAAATTTCGTATTTCCGAACACTCTCCTTAGTGCTATTATTCCAAGAACCATCGCTTCGTCAAACTACCGCTCCTTGCATTTTTCCTTTCCAAGGCAGATATTGTTTACGTTGCGTGGCACACGTTCACACGTATATCTTTTGTGCGTCGTGAATGTATATGTGTATCAGATCAGTGCATTTAGAGTTCATTGTTATAGCGTTATAGGAAGACAAATCGGCAGTTGCTACAACGTCCGCGTCCACATCGATATCCGCGTCCACTTCAACATCCGTCGTGTCCACAAATACTTCAACATCTACGTCATAGTGCAGTCATATTGTAAGAGATTCAAACTTTATTTTGTTATAAAATTTTTTTCTTTTTTTTTAATGAACATGGCGTACTGGACATTTGTATGCATAAAATACGGTACTCACCTGATCTATACCGCCTGATACCATCTGTAATAAGAAAAAGACAACCAATGAGCCTGCAGTTACACGCATTGAAGATATTAAGTTATTTGAAACGAAAACGAATAATAATTCAAATCTTTATGTTGGCCCGGCCAACAAACAGGAAGAAGAGGAGAGCGAAGGAGAACCACTTGTCGGCGTCGTCGTCTCAGCATCGGTCATCGCAGCATAGGTCATCGGCTTCTCGTTGTATCGGTTGATTCTGGCTCAGGTATTCAAACGGCAATGCGAGGTAGACGCAGGATGGATGTATCGGTTGATTCGGCTGCTTCTCCTTGGCCCCGCAGGGGGGTCTGTGTCCGTGTGACACTCAGCTTGGAAGGCTGTTTGTAGTCGGACAGGGATCTTTGGTGACTTACGACACCACGGACCTAGTAGCGCAAGGGGGCCCCTGGTACAGTTGATACGCCATGGCGAGGATCTGTACAAAGACCATTTGGGCGTTAACGGTCCCGTGCTCCTGAGTTATGCACGGGTGGCTCTTGGCGTGCCTACCTCCCCCCATAGTTTGCGGGAGGGAAGCACTAAAGGCCTAGCACGATTTTGATGTCCCCCGGTGGGGGGGTGCATCATACGGAAGTCGTGTGAGCTTCGGAGGTGACGGCTCCGCATGACTCGAGTCGAGAAGGGGCTAGCTAGGGAGAACGGCCTTGGTGGAAAATGCCTACGCGCCTATATCTAGCTAGTTTGTGGATTGATGACCACACTGCCTGAGTCGCATTGCTGACTAGTAAACTGAAGGGGCCGCCTGGATGTGAAAAGCAGCGCTTCGTTGTCTGCACAGACGCGGAGTCACAGGTCCAACGAGCCTGGGGTGTGCATGCCCGAATTCGCCGTAAGGCTTAACCAATAGGGGGCCGAAGGAGGATCACACCTGCTATGGAGAAGTCCAAAGCGAATAGTGTACCTCGGGGATGGGCGAGCCCAGGGGACCATGGTCCCTTCCCATCTTGGCGTGGGTCTCGAGGGGGCTGTCGGTTGTTAAGCAAGACATCGAGCTGGTGATGCAGCCCCGGGGTTGGGTTCCTGAAGGTGAATGCATTCACCGGATGGAGAAATCCCCATCTGACTACAGATCCGGGTCAGTAAACAAGCTGGAGGTCCAAACCGCATTAGCAAGGACCAGGGTATAAAGCCATAGGCTAGGTGACCCTTAGACAGTAACCTCGTAGATGGTATGCTTGCTTCTCCTTGGTTCAATCCCACTTCACTACCATCCTCAATTCTTCTATATCCAGAAGTAAAGCCTTTCTACCTAAGGCACACAACTTCTGGCGAAAACATTCTCATTCGGTATTCTATGGTAGACTGCGGAGGGGGAAACCACAACCTCCTAGCTATTACAGAGGGGGATCAACTCCGGAGCGGAGCACCGCGCCTCTACTCAAATTTCAGAGAGGGGAACACCACAACCTCTCAATCACACAACACGAAGAGGGGAGACACCACAACCTCTTCAAACATCAACTCAACATGGAGAGGGGAGACACCACAACCTCTCCAACACGTAAACTCTGTGCAAAGAGGGGAAACACCGCAACCTCTCGAGTTTACCACCAATAGAAAGGGGAGACACCACAACCTTTCTACGAACGTCAACACAACATGAAGAGGGGAAACACCACAACCTCTCCAAAACGTAAACTCTGTGCAAAGAGGGGGAACACCACACCCTCTCGAATTTATCACAAGTAGAAAGGGGAGACACCACAACCTTTCTACAAACACAACGCTGAGAGCGGGACGACCACAACCTCTCAACGACTCAATCGGAGGGGACCAACTCCGAGGTGAAGCCCACACGGCTCTAAACATCTCACTGAGAGGGGAGACACCACAACCTCTCAAACTATCATAACTTTCCGGAAAGGGGGAAACCACAACCTTTCCATACAACACTCACTCAATACTGAATCTTAGAATACCTCTTCGTAATTTTCCGTGCTGTACACACAGCAAACATAGTCCGCCATAAATCAGATCTTACACAATTAGTATAACAACAATACAAGCAACTACAAGCTCAGTGTACTCACCTACGCACAACGTCTTTTCCTACCGATTCCTTGTTGTCACCGCAAAAGACGGAAAGAAGACGATGGGACACCTTAGCAGCAGCCAACAACCATCGAATGTGTCGTGATATCTTGAAATGGATTTTCTCGCGGCACACTTCACAAACACCCCGGAAAAACACTTGATGCGAAACACGATCGTGTGAAATAAACTTAATTCTACGCGTCGATTATTATTCGCGTAATTTGACGACAGAAATATAGCAAAACCACACCAGGAACATAAAAGCGCTTGACATTCCGCTAGGAAAAATGACCGATTCTATTTTATTTTTCAATTGTCATTTAATTTCATGGCCTACTATGAAAATACAATCATACAAAAACACCAAGCCTCCTTCAATATTAGCATTTCAAAAAGAAAAAAATAGAGTAAGGTTAATTCTTGTGGTTTTTGAATCAGTGGGGTCCCAGGAATCTAAAACTCATTTTGCTAAAAAAAAATTTGGAAAGGTCCCAAAAAAGGTCCCAAAAAGGACAAAAAAGGATACTCTTTAATCCTTGACCGGAGGTCGGCATGTTGGGTATCACATCAAAGGGGACGTCAAGTACATTACATATCCGGTGTTTGTTCCATGTTTCAAGGACCCTCAACGGAATAAATCGAGATTACATGGAGAATTATTGTGTTTCCCGTGTATCTTTCCGAAGCCCTAATTACGAGAGTAATTCAAATCGTCACTACGTTTCTCACTTTTCCGAATCTGTCATAGCTAAAGATTCTACCATTAAATTTGCTAAGAAAAAAAAATTATCGGAAAGCTCTCAAAAAGGACACTAATTACAAACCTTGATGAGCATGCGGGGTGTCATATCAAAGAGGACGTCGAGTACATTCCATATCTGGCGTTTATTACTTGTTTCAAGGACCCTCACAGGAGAAAATTGGGATCCAATGGACAACTTTCATGTTTCTCGTATATGTATCTTTCCAAAGCCGTACTTTTTCGTTTTAGCCCGAATTTTTCCATTTATGGCTGTATCTCTGAAACGGTGATAGCTAGGATCCTGGAAGTTTCAGCAAAATGTAGGTCTGGATGCCCTCTTCATCGACTTTGAACCCCCATTTTCGAATATTTTCATATTAAACAGAAAAATAAGTGTCCTTGAAACAGGAAACAAACACCGGATATGCAATGCACTCGACGTCCTCTTTGACATGACACCCCGGATGCTCACTTTCAATAAAGGTTTGTAATTAGTGTCCTTTAATGTCCTTTTTCAGAGCTTTCCGATATTTTTTTTTCTTAGCAAATTTAATGGTAGAATTTTAACCTATCATAGATCCGGAAAAGTGAGAAACGTAGTGACAACTTGGATTATTCTCGTAGTTATGGCTTTGGAAAGATACACGGAAAACACAATAATTTTCGATTTAATCTCGATTTATTCCGTTGAGGGTCCTTGAAACAGGAAACAAACACCGGATATGTAATGTACTCGAAGTCCCCTTTGATTTGATACCCCACATGCTGACCTCCGGCCAAGGATTAAAGAGTATCCTTTTTGGGACCTTTCTGATCAAAATTTTTTTTAGCAAAATGAGTTTTAGAATCCTTGGAGCTCGCTTATTTAAAAACCACAAAAAATAGTCTTACCCAATTTTTTTCTATTTGGAGGCCTGAAATGGGATATTTTGACTGCACTATATGCATTGTCTAGCAATAAAACTCAGTTAACTATTTTTGAAACATTATGAATACTTCTGACAATTTTATTTGATTATCTTTTTTGTTCAACATGTTTCTCTTTTAGGGCTCCATTACACAGTCATATTTCTATACGAACATCAGCTTAACGAGTGTGTATGCATTATTTTGCTAAAATTCTAAGCAATTCAATGAAAAAGCGGTTAACCGAAAACCGGTACTTTGAGCCCGGTTAAAACCGGACGGTCTAACCGGCTTTGCGAAAAAACCGAAAAAACCGAAAACCGGGTTATGGGCCGGTTTTTGACATCCCTAGTCTGAGGGTTGTAGGAAAATTGCAGCTGACTGTTTGTCTTCAACGCCTACATCGGCAATCAGACTGCCCAAATAGTTTAATGTTTAATGCAATTTCACCCTACAAATACGAAAAAATAACTAATAAATTTCAACTGCCATTAAAATTTCCTTTGTAGTCTGTACCAACGATGATGCCATATGGCATCAACCAATTTCGAATCAAAATTTCAGATACTAAACTTTATTTCTTCTAGGAAAACAAACTAGTTTGAAACCTTAAAAACTCAACTTAAATTTTGCGGTACGACATTTCTTCACTTTTTTTCAAATTCCAAAAACTTGTTCACTTTTACGATCTGTTATCTCTGGCTCCTATAGGAGCACAATTTACGTTAGACATGAAAGTTAAACTTACTACAGATATCAGTGGAATTTGCACAAGAATGCATTCGTATTCAATATTTAGAGGCCATTTAACAGGATACTTGAAAACGATGCCATATGGCACACTAGCAGTGAATGGGTTAATATGTACTTACTCCTATATGAGACGAACCAAACCAGGAACTTTGACCCGCCGCGCCCCCGCTCTTGCAGACGATCTAAAACTGAAAATTTTGGACCACATATACAAAAGATTGTTCAGTCCTACCAAATCACAAAACTATGTGTATGTGATTCTTTTCTAGGCTTTTTGCGGGCCTATCCCCGACTTTTACAAAATGCTTCCTTTAAAACATATAAAAAGACTTAACCGAGAAGATCGATGCATTTTTTTCACATTTTTCGCTGTATCTTTTTTTTTCTACCGCACAGATGGGAGCAAATGATAGCCTATGCACACCTTTAGGACAGACCCTATCAATGGGAAAAGAGAGCGAATCCCGAGATGCTCTCTACGAGGCTGTAGCCCTTTCAATAAACAACAAGAACAACGAGAACAACGAGAACGACGAGAACAAGATTTTCGAAAAAATGCGATTTTCAAACTCTTATATCTCCGGTGTTTTTTATCATATCTTCTTGAAATTTTCTGCACTTCGTAAGACGGCACGAGCAACAACGTTTACCGAATTTGAACACTTAGGACCAACCAGGGTCCGAGCTATAGAGGTCCGAAAAGCTGTACTTGTTCCGTCGTGTAAACATAGTCTTAGTCGCTTCTCACTTTTTATTTGTTCAAATTTCTTCGTTTTTCTTTAGCGATGGGGACGCTCCCGCGCCCCTACATATGGTCAAATCGCCGCTGTCCATAACTATGGTATTCCTTAACTAGATTGTTCGGGGACTAGGGTCCCCTATTGCAAACAATTTACGACATATTTCAAATGTTTTCAATTTGACGCCGTTGAACTTTTGTGTATTCTCAACAGTGTTTAACTATATTCTGGATGAGGGAAAGTTGCTTGAACTGTTGTTCATAGCTTATAAGCTACAAGCTCTACGTAAGTAAAATTAATTTTGTATTTCGGTATTATTCGCAGTATTTTCAATTCCGCACCATTGATAAAAATTTGATTTAAGATGTGGATGTTAGTGGCATTTTGTCATTTAAATCTAGGGAAAGGATTTTTGTAACTATTGTCTGTAAGAGAAAGTTTTACTCATTTTGTGCTGCTTATAAACTGAACTGAATGGCAGGAATGTTCGTTAATGGGAAGAATATTTTGAAAAATGCAATGTACTCATTAGAATGCGTCAGATTCACAATATCGCCTATCAATAATCGCCTGCCTAATCGCCATTCACCAAATCACCAAGGACGTGTGTCTGATAGTGATACTAACTCGCCTTTAGTCTTTTGCGCCTCTCTAGTTACTGTCAACCCCTTGTGGGACATAGGGCATTAACTACGCCTTCTGTCCACCTCGTTCTATTCTGCGCCAACGGCGCTAGCTGCGACCACTCTAGGTTTAGCGCTTTTGATTCGCTAATTACCGATCTTCTCCGTGTGTTCCTTGGCCGTCCAACATGAAGCTGCAGTAGGAGAACGAAGGAGACTAGAGACAAATGACTTCGGGATCGTCAATAGTGACCATTCGATTGCCATCAATTTCGTTCGGTGACACGAAAATCGACATTTCCGTCTACTGGCAGACGTCTTCCGCCAAACAGCGTAAATTGTATTGTTCGTTTTAATTGTATTTTCGATTAATCGTATTTTCGATTATTTGTACTTTAGATTAACCTTCCGGCGGGCGCAATGCTAAACCTAACACGATCGGGCGCAATGCATCTGACAGATTAAGTGCAGGAAAAAGGATGAAACAAAGTTTCTGTATACTTTAGACAATTATTTATTGTTGCATTGTCTTTTTGAAACAGTTCTACGAAATTTTATAAACAAAAACTGGCTCACAAAGTTTGATACCCTTCACATTTTCAATTTGCTAAAAATATTCCGCTTTCAATCGCTTCAATATTTAAAAAACCTCCAACAACTCGACCGCTTAAAAAATAAGAGTTTTTTTTACTAAAAACACACTATTGAACGATTTGGTGAGCCTAAAAGTCAACACAACGTTATTGCACAATGTCAAGAGTATAACAAGTGGAAATTTCCATAGAAAAGGAGAAAATAATACAATCGGGCGCAATACATCTGAGAGATTATTTCATCCGCTCCCGCCCCTCAGACATATGGTAGATAGAAACTGAAAACTGATTCGGGTAGTTGATCGATAAAGATTAAGCTACTATGAGTTTCAGATCTCTCCCTTTTCATATCGCTGATTGGCACTGGGCACTTACTCTGTCAGATGCATTGCGCCCGCCCGAAGGTTAATCGTATAATCGATTATTTTTTTCGATTAATTGTGTAATCGATTATTTTCAATAATCAAACAGGTCTATACGGAATTCTGTGGATTCCAGTTTGGGGCCTTTTTTGCCCTCTTCGGAAGGTGTGACCTATATCCATTGCCACTTAAGTCTTTTGATCGAAGTGCCTATCTTTTCATGGTGGGTTATAGTGAGGAGATCCTCGTTCGAAATGATCTCCGGCCAACGAATATGTACGATGCGCCGTAGACACTGATTTACAAAAGTTTGCAACTTATCAGTAGTCTCTGTAGTCACCTTCCAGGTTGAACAGCCATATAGCAACACGGATTTCACATTGGAATTGAAGACTTGTAGTTTTGTGCGTCTGGAAATATTGTTGTTTAGCCAGAAAGGAATCAAATTGAAGAAAGCCGCCCTTGCCTTGTTTACCTGTGATTATATCAGCACCCGCTACACCATCTGCTCTAACTATGTTTCCGAGATTGCAAAATTCATCAACTTTTTCGACTGCCTGTCCCGAAATACAAAATCCGATTTGCCCCTCCCCTGGATTTCTGCTCAAGAACTTAGTCATTACGCATTCGACTTCTGTCATTTTTAGCGACATCATCCGTGTTAGTTGATAGAAGACAAATGTCGCAAGCGTAGTCAAGATGTTGAAGGTGATCAAACAGTTTCCATCTGATTCCATTGTTTCGAAGTAATTGAAGTGCGGAGCCGAGTACATCACTAATGGAAATAAGGAAGAGAATCTGTGGCAAAATGCAGGCTTGCCTCACTCCACTGTGCACGTCAAAAGGATCTGAAAGCTTGCACTTATGCAGGACGTGACATTGGGCTCCATTGTAGGACTCCTTGATGATGGCGATTATCGTATCTGGAATATTTCGCCAACGTAAAGCATCCCAGATGAAGTGACGATCAACGCTGTCGAAGGCTTTTTCAAAGTCTATGAAAATGAGATGTAATGGGGATCTCCACTTGGGCGATTGCTCGATGATAACCCGGAGGGTGTTGATGTGATCGCTACCTTTTGCGCCCTCAATCGGCCAAAATCGCTCTTCAGCCTTTTAACAGATCTAT
>CATIXY010000025.1:0-18569 GCA_949715475.1 Microchrysa polita
AGAACATAAATGAATTCGGACTTTTTTCGCACAATCAAGATAAATGTATTTTAATTTGGCAATTTAACCCTTCTGTCGGCACGAAGGTCTGGCCAGACCTTTGGCACTATATTTTGGTGTAAAAAGCAAAGAAGATAAAATCGCAGCGACTTCATATTTCATGATATCCTAGAATAATGTTTGGAAGCATTTTGCAAAAATTTGAAAAAATCGGTTGAAGTTTTGAGTATGTTTTTGGTGATTTTCAATTTATAGTGCTTTTTGGTACCCAATAGGTCTGGCCAGACCTATAGTTATTCCCCCCATTTTTCTCTTGAAGTAATAAGTGCAAATATTAAATTCTGTTATTTATGATGTAATAATGTCATTTAAACCCAAATTGAACTATAAACGATAAAAATTTCTGTGATTTTTCTATAAAAAGCCGTGAAGTTCGGAAAATGGGTATGCCTAATTTCGTCACATTTTATAACACCACCTAATCAACTGAGATTTGATCCTAGGAAATTCAACCCAGTTTTAATTCCTTTGTAATAGTAAGGACTAAGTATGAGTGACTTGCAAACGTCTTTTTAAATAGATTTGATCAAAAAATTTACGAAAAATTTAGAATTAAATGATTTTTGCCTTGAAAATTCCCTATTTCTTCCCACTTATTTCCCTAAATCTGCAGACTAATACCGAGGTAAAGTCTACCAACAAAGTGCTTAATATTTCCCAAAAGATATTGGAATTAGAAAATTTGATCGAAATATCTACTATATAAACACAATGCAAATAGCGAAGCAAAAAAAGAAGAAAATAAGGGAGAAACACGTTTGTACTAATACCACCTCAAAATATATCTACTTAAAAACGTTTCCAGTATATCTACAAAAATTATTTTGATGCTTTTATTGTTGAAAAATTGCAGTAAAGAATGGATAGAATGATTTTACCGATAAAAATTTTACTTTTTCTAAAAAATTAAAAAATTTTTCTCAGTAGGTCCAGCCAGACCTATTGGGTATAGAATATGCATATTGTAGTAGGTGCCGACAGAAGGGTTAAATGGATAAGGATCCTTACCCAGTTGTCAGTTCATCCCCTCAGAAATTAACATTTTCGTGTATTTTTTAATCTTAATCAATTCTATAAAAGCAACGGATAATAAAGATTATACTAACAGTATGGATTAAGGGCATTTTACTGAAAAACCTTTTCCAATGTATCATAGATCTGACCAAAAACAACAAAGTTGTAAAAGTTACCCCGCCAAAGAAAAATGCATCTGCCGCAAAAAGAATACATATCACTCCAATCCGGCGCTCATAAGTAATTTTGTTTTAGGTGTAAATGCTGGATGTAATTTTGATTTAGGTGTAAATGCTGGAGAAGTTTAAATGTACAGGACTACTTACTAAAGTAATTTGGTGGGAGCCATCAAAGTGGCACTGAGTAAAATGTTAATGCTCCCACCAAATTACTTTGAGAAGTAGTCCTGTACATTTAAACTTCTCCAGCATTTACACCTAAAACAAAATTACTTATGAGCGGCGGATTTGGAGTGATATGTATTCTTTTTGCGGCAGATGCATTTTTCTTTGGCGGGGTAACTTTTACAACTTTGTTGTTTTTGGTCAGATATCATATATTTTTGCATACTTAAATAGCCACCTAATATTTTTGTTTGGGGATCCTGATGTCCCAGTGTTCCAATTTCCTAATGTCCTTATGTCCCAATGTCCGAATGTGCAAATATCACAGTGTCCAAATGGCCTAATGTCCGAATGTCCCACTACCCTAGTGTCCCAATGTCCCAGTATCGCAATATCCCAACGTCGCAGTCTGCCTGTGTCCCAGGATCCCAGTCTCCCACCTAATGTCCTAATATAACAATGTCCAATTGTCATGCTGTCCCAAGGTCCTAATGTCCCAATTTCGTAATATCCCAGTTCCCAATGTCCCAAATGTCCCAGTATCCTAATGTGATAATATCCCAATGGCCCAATGTCCTAATGTACCAGTGTCCCAATGTACAAATGTCCCAATATCCCAATGATCCAATATCCCGATGTCCCAATGTTGCAGTATACCAAGTGTCCCAAGGTCCCAATAGCCAAATATCCGAATGTACCACTGTCCCAATGTCCCCATGTCCCAATTTTCAAAGTGTACCTAATGTCCCAGTATCCAAATGTCCCAGCGTCACAATGTCCTAATGTTCCAGTGTCACAATGTCCTAATGTTCCAGTGTCTCAATATCCTAATCTCCCAATGTCCCTATGTCCCAATATTCCAATATTCCAATGTTCCAATGTCGTAATATCGCAGTGCCCCAATGTCCAAATGACCCAATATCCCGATGTCCCATTGTCCCAATAGCCTAATATCTCAGTAGCCCAATGTCCCTATGTACCAGGGTCCCAATGTCCGATTGTCCTATTGCCCCAAGGTCCAATGTCCTAGTATCCCAATGCCCCAACGTCGCAGTCTCCCACTGTTCTAATGTCCCAATATCCAAATGTTCCCATGTCCCAATGTCCTAATATCCTGATATCCCAATGTCCTAATATCCCGATGGCCTAATGTCCCCACGTCCCAGTTTCCTCAGTGTGCCTAATATCCTAGTGTCCAAACGCAAGAATGTCTCATTGTCACAATTTCTCAATGTTCCAATGTCCCAATATCCCAATGTTCCAAAGTCCTAATATCGCAGTGCCCCAATGTTTCAATATGCCGGTGTCCCAATATCCCGATGTCTCTGTAGCCCAATGTCCCTATGTGCCTGTGTCCCAATGTCCGATTGTCCTATTGTCCCAAAGTCATAATGTCCCAATGTCCTAATATCCCAGTGCCCCCATGTCCCAGTCTCCCAGTGTCCTAATGTCCCAATATCCCAATGTTCCAATGTCACAATGTTCCAATATCCCAATGTTACAATTTCCCAATGTCCTTATATCCTGATGTCCCACTATCGCGATGTTCCAGTGGCCCAATGTCCCCACGTCGCAGTTTCCCCAGCGTATCTAATGTCCCAATATCCGAAAGTCCTAATATGCTAATTTGCTAATGTCCCAATGTCCTAATATCCCAGTGCCCCAATGTCCCAATATCATGATGTCCCAATGTCACAATATCCCGATGTCTCAGTGGTCCAATGTTCCTATGTACCAGTTTCCCAATGTCCGATGGTCCTATTGTCCCAAGGTCATAATAATGTCCTAATGTCCTAATATTCCAGGGCCCCAATGTCCCAGTCTCCCAGTGTCCTAATGTCCCAATATCCCAATGTCTTAATATCCCAATGTCCCATTGTCCCAATATCCCGATGTCCCAATGCCCCGATGTCACCACGTCCCAGTTTCCCCAGTGTGCCTAATGCCCCAATGTCTTAATGTCCTAATATCCCAAAACCCTAATGCCCCAATTTCCTAATATCCCACTGCCCCAGGATCCTAGTCTCCCAGTGTCCCAATATCCTAGTGTCCCAATGTCCCAATGTCGCAGTGTGTTTTAAAAAATGTTCAATGCGATGAGCCGAAAGACGCAATTGTTGGAAATCTTTTGTTAACTTTACCTATTATTTTACTGTTATTCCATCCACTTATCTAAATGGAAGACATTGATTCTTTAGAAGGACCACCAGAGGATCATTCATTCCAAATTTCATAAAAATCCTATCACGGGGAGAGACAGTAGAAGCAAGTCTTTCTGCAACTGTAGACTCCAGTATGAAATTGGGTTACTCGCTTAAGTCTGTGAGGGTGAAAGTTTCACCGTTTATTGCATATATCTTACTTATTGTGCCGATCGAAGATTTTTTTGGAAAGGCACTAGAACAGGATATCTGGAATATTTTGGTAAACATTTTTTTTTGGGGGATGTAGTCTGGAAGGCTGTAGCCCTGTCAAACAAAAAAGCAAGTTGTCTCCGGTAATCATAGACTTGTTTGCTTTCGTTTTTTTCCTTTGGCGGGCGATACGCTCTCGCATCTCTTGATATGTAATATAGGAAATCAATTGATTGAATCCCCCCCGCTCTGTGGCTCACGTAGTTGAGTCGCACTCTACCAGCGTTGTGCAAGTAGTCTACTCTGAGGTAATCTACATCGTTGTCGACGCGTAGAGTATGTATGCAGACATAGAGCTATATAGTATAGAGAGGCGGAAATGTACGAAGCCCATACAAATTGACAGGTACAAATGGGACGGGAAATTTTCAGAGATGGGAGAGTAAGAATACCGCTCTGAGAACGAAAATATAACAGTACGTGATACGCAACGTCAAATCTGACAACCATTCGCGCAGGCAGTAACAAAACGTTCAGTTCGGTCGGGAGAACTTTTTAAAAATAACAAAAACGCGACGAGTTTCATAAAATTTGATTATTTATTTTCGTACCGCGAAAGTTCGTGAAAAAGATTTGTGCATTTCGTTCGTAGTTCGTGACTTGTATACGTACGCATAACAGCAGTGAACTTCGCGTGTGGCCAAAATGAAGTGTATTGTGTTCGGATGCTGCAATACCTTTGGAAGACAACCCATTGCAGTTTAATTTCACATGTAGTAATAATGCAAATCAATTGTGTGTGCTTTTATATATTTTTATCACCCTTTCACAGAAAAAAACAGGAAAAAACGCAATCACAAAATTGTTGTTTTGATTGCTTTTGATTGTTTAGATACGGAATGTCAAAACAGTTTTTTTTCCAGTGGCGGAACAATAATTTTTAATGAAGTCGACAACAAAAATTATTTTAACCGCAAAATCCAAGATTAAATAGTATATTTGAACAATTTAAAAGCCACCTTCTTGATTTTGGTTTTGAAAACGTTTATTATAAATTTTAATTAACTTCCATGAACTTTTTATATGTTCGGATGCATTTAGGTCAAAACCGTCTTAACGTAGGCTTAAATGTACTCGGTAAAGATGACGGTTTTAGTCGAAATGCATCCGAACATATAAAAAATTCATTGAAATAAATTAAAATGTATAATAAACGTTTTTAAAAGCAAAATCAATAAGGCAATTTTTTTTTTAAATACATAAGCTGCAACTTTAATTCCGCCAAAGTTGGTCCCGAGCCCAATTATGAAAGGAAGAGGGGAGTTGACAGCTTTCCAGTAAATATACTAGTAATATCTCTAAAGAAGCAGAACGACCGCGAGGACAGAACAACCTAAACATAAAGTTATCGCGTCGAATTTATTATCTGGTATCGATAAAAATTTTAGCTGAACTGACAGACACCCGGACGGACGGATATAGCTTACGATGACTATACGACACAATGAAAATGATTTAGCATTAGAAGAAATGATGAAAAGACTTAAAAAAAACTACATCTGTGACATTAAAAAAAAAAACAATTTGTTTGTTTTGTTTAGAGGGGATTAACATGTAGAATACAAGTACATCCTACGATGCGATTTCAATTTCATGACATTCGATTTATTCTGGTAAGCGGTAATTTAGTGGTTTTAGTAAATCCTGCCAGTAGTAATTAATCGAGTCGAAATGCATCATAGAATATACTTGTATCATTCCAATTACAGTGCAATATGGTTCGACTGTAAAGTAAATCTAAGATTTAGTAAATCTTGTGGAAAGTCTGAATCGCCAGTAGAAATAGAATGGACGCAGTAACAGCACAATAGCAGTAGCGCGCAATTTCAAGCACAATGCTTTTTGAATAATTGTTGTTGGAAACCTCCTTATTCACATAGACAATTACGGATGGAATTTCATGTTTTTGATGTAAAAATAAAAACGCCTTAATCCATTTTCGGATAAGACCCAATTTGCAGTTTGAATAAATAAAGTTTGTGTGCCCAAAGTATGGAATTTGCGTTTTATTTTTTCCGTTAAGCCTAGTACTGACCTCGAGAGTGAAATTTTTCGCCGCTGCGATTCTTTCAATGAAAATGTATTCTTACTGTCGTGGAATATGTGGGGAATTCCATAAGCTACAATCCGAAAACAATTGCATATTTTTCTCGGCCATTTTATGTATTTTTTTCCGCTTCCACGGTTATTTCATCGTGAAATGTCAAATGACCGGGGAATCGAAAAATAATACATAAAATGTCCGAGGAGAATTATGGAACCGGTCTCGGATTGTAGCTCATGGAATCCCAAGCAACAATTTGTTTGCTTTAAAGAAGCATCGTAGCAATTAATAGTACCACAAAATTCATTTATCGTGTGACATCGCTTAAAGTAATATTTTGATCCGATAAAACATCCTTAAAGTATTTTCCGGAAAGCTTCTATCATCATTATGGAATAAATTTAAAGATGGTGGTATAAAACTTCGATAAAACTGTCTCTAAACGTTAACCTAAAAAAAACACTCCTTTAAATACTACACTCTTGTGTTTATTGGATGATACAGCACACATATGCAATAGTGTCTCTAAGAGCGCTTATATACCGGTTCGTAATTTAAACTATCTTAAAGCATTTTTGGAGATAGTACCTTTTCCATAGGGTGTATATACCGTCCTATAGTCTAGTTCGCGTATTAACTTCCTTCTTTTTATTCGAATTGGTTGTGGAATTTGCAGATGTTTAGAAATGGTTTATCTGACATTTCGATTATTTGGACAATATTGTGATTGGAATTTGTTAATCTCGCGTTTTTTTCTAATCATGAATTTCATATAAACTTTGTAGCGAAACGAAAATCGAAAACGATATCATTCCAGTAACAAGACGACTTCGCCCTTCCTGGATAAAATTCAGAGACAGTCGCTTATTCCCCACCGTTTGTGACATATTCCACGACAGTAAGTATCCATTTTTATTGATAAAATCCCTGGGCGAAAAATTTCACTCTCGATCTTAATTCAGCCCTTTACCTATGATGTTACCTATGATGCTGTTCCAAAAAGTGTTTTTCACTATTAACAAGAATTTCACCAATAAAATTTAATTCTATAAATTCAAAAATATCCCGCCAAATCATTGCCCCCTAAAATAATTATTACCGACGCCCATATCGTGGCTGTCACTAGCTGTTCCGTTATTTTTCTCTCCCATGAATTATGTGTCTCTCATTACTCGTCCCATTCCATACGAAACATCTCCTATCCTTCTATAAGCTCCCTCATCTAATTATGCAGACAATTGACCATTTGTCTACGCGAGTGGTGTATAGGTACAATGTAAATAATTTAGAGTTTTGCAGCGAGATGGGGTAGCTCCATTTTTATTGGCTCTATGAATTAACGCCCCAGGAACTATTACCCTAAAACGAAAATGAACTATCGCCTAAATTTTGGGGCGGTAGTTCAAAATGAACTTTTGCCCCAAAATAAAATGAACTATCGCCCCAAAATTTATGAACTATCATCCTAGAACTACCGCGCCAATTTTGGGGCGATAGTTCATTTTTATAAAGGATGATTTTGGAGCGATAGTTCATTTGGAATTATTATGATATATAACTGTATGAACTATCGCCCCAAAATTTTAGGTACTTTTGCCCTAAATTTGGGGCGATATTTCATAATGATTTATCGCCACAATTTCATAAATTTTTTTTGGGGCGATAGTTCATTTTCGCTTTGGGGCGATAGTTCCTGGGGCGTTAATTCATAGAGCCATTTTTATTTATTTCCAACTCTTTAATTTCAAACTTGCCTCACGTTTAATCGATTTACTCAAACTACAATAAGACCCTGATAATCGAACCATCGAAAATCCGGAATTTGGATAATTCAAATTCGTCTTAAGCCACAATTTCTTTTTATAAATTTTGTTTGTGCGTTAGGGGTTAGGCTCTATAAGGAAATGCATTTTTCGAATGCGGAATTATTATTTAACTATAAAAAGGCAATTTTTTAAGGATTGTATTATAAATACTATCCACTAGGATAACAATTACTGCATTTCGAAAATTCGGACAATCCCAAAATCCGGATAGTGTTCGGTCCCAATCAGGGGCGTGCGCAGAAAAATATTTAGGGAGGGGCTTTATGAAAGAGGTTGAAGTTTGAACTTGAATTAATAGTTAGTTTTAGCATATCGGTTACAATATAACGATAGTTCGAATAGGCTTTGACATTTTCTATGAAAAATTCGCTTGCCTGTCGTACGCAAAACAGTATACCACAATTTTGTATGTTCCAAGTACGCATAGCCGACAAGTAAAATATAATGAACCCACAATTCCAGCTGTTTATAGTCAGTCAAATTCACAGAAACACACCTATACCTACATGACATAGGGGGGACATGAAAAATTGTGGTATACTGTTTTACGTACGACAGGCAAGTGAATTTTCCATAGAAAATGTCAAAGCCTATTCAGGCTTTTTTTATATTTTTTAAAATGAATTTAAAACGCCTTAAGTGACTTTGCTTATAAATTTTTATTTGGATGCATTTCGACTTTTATGTCATCCTCAGCGAGTACAAAATTTATAAATTTTAATTAATTCATTTTAAAAAATATATAAAATCTTGGACTTTGCGGATCATAATTTTATCGTTTTTTATAAACAGTTTTCTTAAAACCTATTCAGGCTATCGTTATATATTCAACGACATACTAAAACTCTAATATTTATACCCTACACACGTAAAATGGTGTTTTTTTTCGTTAACTATTTTGGGTTAATAAATTGTTATTCTCCCACAATAATTTCTTTTATTGTTCGGTTACTAAGCATCAGTAGCGTTTCAGTATAAATTGTATTAAAATGTGTCCAGAGTTTCATAGTAATTTATCATGACTTGAGCTTGCTAGGTAAGCTCTATCTATCCTCCAATTACTCCAAAGTGCCGCAGAACTTAATTGAGAAAAAGAAATCTGAGAGACTCCTCTCAGTATCAATCCCAGCTATTGGAAAAAAAAACCATTGAAAGCAATTTTTTGTGGTACTTGAAGAGTCTTTTGAAAAGCATCTTAGCGCAGCACCATCTCTGTGATACTGAGTTACTTGCTCAATTTTCTAATTTTCCGACTGTTAGAACTATTTTTGTGGGAAACGTCCTGCTTTTGTATTAAGCCCACTTGTATCTTATAATACATAGAGCAATTTCGGAGGGGGTTTGAACCCCAAAACCCCTACGTGGGTTCGCCACTGGTCCCAACAACCTGGTATAGGGTCTACTACATATGAAAATGATTGCAACACATACGGGAAGATACATGCTAAACATTAATTAATTTTGGTATTGCCAAATGAATGGATGAGTTCAGAATCATTAACATGTTTGGCATTTACTGAACAAAAATAAATTCACGACTGTGAACTCAACCAATGCAAATTTTAGGGTGTATATTTAAAACAAGATCACACCAGTGACAGTTCATTGTCTTCATTCTTTACATTGTATGCATTGTATACATTGTACGCTGTAACGTAGACTTCCAAAGATTACGCGTAATTGCACAACACTTCTCTACGATGCTAGTAATCTAGAGGTCCGGAGATCGAATCTCGGCGTGGTCCAAAATTTCCGTACATGTGCGGATTGGAAATATATAGTGCTTGCAACATACACTCCGAAATGATATGCAATGCAACGTTGACTCGAAATTGCTTATAAATGGCTCAGTTAACGCACCATGGCCCCACATGGCTATACGGTACAGAAGAATCCCACGCTATTGCTATATAGACACAACAATGCAGAAAACTATACCGTACGTTACTTACCTTAACATTGTCATAGTCCGGCATTGAGTCTCCCAGCCTGCTTCCAAGGTTACCGTGTCGAAGCACAATCATTCCACCATGTTGTTTGTCGTCAATCATGAACAGCTGCGAAAGGAAAAGGAAAATTCTCATAAGTCCAGTTCATTTTTAATGCAGACATGTGGGGTGTTTGTCCGGGTGCGGTGTTTCTCGAATGCTATAGTGTTCATACAGTAGGTGCATGGTACGATTCATTGGAGATCCTTGTCGTAATAAAGCTAAAATCAAACAAAACCAAATCGTGTCGATGAATATAGCGGGTATACAAAAGCATAGACGCTTGTTATTGATGATAACAATAGGGAATGTCAGAAGCACAAAATAAGTGAACTGAAAATAAAAATGCTTTTATTCTGCATTGTCGCCTCAAGAGCTTCCTGATGCATATCATTGACGTGAGAAGTGGGAGAAGAAGACATTGTAGGTACATACATGTTTAGATTGGTAGATAAAGTAAATAAAAAACATGACCCACAGAATTCATTACATATTCCGTAATCTTAATTTGATATCCTATTGTCGAGAGGTAGAAATGTTAATCATAAACAGACAATTAGGTTTGGATTGGTTGCTGTTCTGCAATTTCAAGGTTTTGTCAGTTAGCCCCTGTGGTTAGGGGGTAAAATATACCACATCCTGGCGTACAATCTAACTCTAGGAATATCTTACATTACAGGAAAATTTATTACGCTAACGAAACGTGAACAATGTCTCGGATAAGGACTTACTCAACGGCTATGACTTTAAGGATCCTACACTGACAACAAATTGATTCTAGAATATGCGGTCCATACGTACATAGTACCTACGTTATCCACAGGACAACTGGGAGTTTATTGTTAAAACGAGCATTACCAGGGGAATGCAGTGAACTACCCGAAATGGTGAGGCATACACCAGTAAAAGTCTCCTACATGATCTTGAGCCTCCTATTTTGGGCATTCTCCTACCTTATCGCATACGCAGTTTCTGGTTCCGGAAGTTCAAGACCTAATATTTGCAACCAAATGTGTATAGTTGTGATCGCTTCATAGGCATAAACCTCGGACCCTACCACTGTCATCCCCTTAGGCATGGGGATATGAAGGATGCTATTATACATGATGATCCACACCGGCAGATGCACTAGTCGGCATATACATTTTATATAAAAAGCAAACAAAATAGTCTAATTAATAAGCCTCTCTTCAAAGAAGTTTTCTTAAAGGCCCTGCAGACGATATTAAATATCATATGATGAACAACGCTTATATGCCGCCAAAGCAAGCCAAAGGATGTCGCAATAAAGAGAGTGCAAGCTTCAGACGCAACTCGTTAAAACTCCACTTAGTCAGCGGTCGTCAGAAATATGAGCATAGAATTTACTTCAAGCAGCTTTCTGACTGCGAGGATATAGATTCTGTAGAAGAAGAAAATATAGCACAAAATTCCACAACTGAAGTTTCCTCGGATGACAGGCCCTCATGATTGCCAGCATTTCGGCTTGAAAAATTCTAGTATGATCAGGAAGACGGTAATATTCAGAGATATTTAGTGATCGGCAGGAGGTTCCGGAACCCACGCCACAATCCATTTTAAACCCATCGGTGAAAAATGTGATGTCAAAATCATTAACCACCTCACTCTTTCCACTCACCTCTAGTTGGAAATTTCGCATCAAATTTCTTCCCAAAGCTCAGTTTAGGCACTTTGAAATGTGTTACAAGGTCTTGTGGGAGCGGGTTTAGAATATTGCTGTGGCCGTATTGCCTAGCACCCTAGCAGCTTAACTCTTTGAGCCTGATTGCACTACATGCTGCCAGTTGATTGATAAAAACGTCGATGGGTGGAAGATGCAGGATTACATTCAGTGCATCCCTCGGGCATGTTCGCATGTCCCCTGTGATGCTAAGGCAAGCCGATCTCTGCACTCTACCAAGTTTTGTTACATTGTAGCCTTTACTGAGCGCCTTTAAGTGTGAACGTAAAAAAAATAGAACATTACTATGGACGTGAGGTCTCACAGACCTCTATCTTCATAGTGGTTTTTTATGTGTAAATGTTTACGGATGATTAAAAAAAACATTTTTATATTTATAAATAGCTACCGATTAATGAAGAAAAACAAGAATATTTAAATATTTTTTGTATTTTCATGCAAAATGTTGTGAAATTAATAACACTAACACATTGCAGCCTTTCCAAAACACAGCTTAGTTTTTGACCACTTAAAAATTAAATTAAAATCACAGAACAAAATTAATATTTTTTCCCTAAAATATAGCGTATCAAGATTCCAAAAAAAAACAAAATAGTGAATTCAGAAAATAATATAGGAAAATTTTGACAGTAGGTATTTTGGAGCAAAATTATTGGCAGTCTTTACGTAATGGATTAGAACATTGCAGGCAAGTGGGCTTCTTACACCCGACACAAGTGTAAGCAGTCTTTCTGGTGACTTTAGGAGGACACTATCTGCATGCTCTTCCTTTTCCATAATTTACTTCTCCATTAGGTACTTCTTCTTTCACGATGTCTCGCCTAAAACTCGCCCATTAAAAAAATTAGACCTTCTTTGCAATTCGGAAATCTGAGCTATCGTCACTGTTGCTATCACTAGCAACTCTGGCTGCAATGTCTGCTTCATCTGCATCTGTATTATCACTCTCATTATGGTGAAAAATTTCCTTGTCGGACATAGTCGACAAGGAAATCTGCGCGATATCCTCCTCATTGCTCGACAATTCACAAATAAGCAACCGAGCCCGGAGATCTTCCTCTATTTATGCGTCCGATACTCGGAACCTTTTTTTGGTTGACTGATAGCGCGAAGCTCCCGCTAATCGATTACTGTTACTATCGCCAATTTGTGCATTCAAATGTGGTAAATCTGAAGCAAACAATAACGCTTTGTACGAATGATTTGTATGAAGAACATGGTCGTTAGTTCTGACAGACCATGTTCAATTTTTTAATAACTGTAACTGTAACTTACATTCAACATACGGGAATTAGAAATTTAGACTCTTCACGTTCGATTCACAAATAGAACTGAGGGTTCTGAGATGCGCAGGGTCGAGGAGGGACGGGAAGTATGCAATTGAAGAATATGCGAAAACTCGAAAGGTCTGTCAGACCTCACGTCCATACTTAAAGGTTAAGTAGCAGAAGGCTTCTAAAAAGTATGAGCAGCCGTGGAACTACCAGATCCTGCGTTTTCTGAAGCATAATCGGTAGTATGCCATCTGGTCCTGGGGATCTATAAGGGGAGAAGCTGTTGATTGCCCAGGTAATCTTCTCCTTAGTAATAACCCAGCCAGCATTTAACACATTTGTAATCATTATTTCATGCAACACGCGTAAGCACATATTGCTTATTCATTCATCACGTTTTCATACAAGCAGTATATGACGATGTCCCCCTATTTCATGTATATATGCATTTGCGCCTTATTACGGATAATCATTATAAAATCAATATTCGTAAACATTATGTAATAGTTAAGTATCATATATATTCAATGCATAAATGCATAATTAAAAAAAAAAAAACAAACGTGCGACGGTGAGTCTCGAACTCATAACCCTATGAACGGAAGGTGCCCGCCAGACCATACGAATGATCATGTTTAATTCGTGATTCTAATCACCCCAGCAACAAAAATCACACTTGAAGAGAGAACCATTATATTTCCTATATGCATGATCCGTCGATATTCCTTCAGCTGACCATCATGTATCTAACTTTCAATGCGTCCTATCGATACATAATGCCGATTCGTGATTCAGGAAGTAATGCTTATTTGTGGCTATGTTCACGGTATATGACGCCGATGTTGGCTGGGAATGAAGAAAACGAAGTCACTCTACTCTGCCGTTCACCTCCATTTCGTCTGTCTTGGACAAAATCTTACTGATTCCAGCTGAGGCTTTGACGTTGTCCAATGATTGGCGGAGATCGTCTCAGATGGGGTGACTATAACCATATGTCAAAGGTCACAGTTCTATCGAGTCCACAGAAATGTATGAAGTCTTCTATACTTGCTTAATTGAGCAGAACTTCGCGAAACGTTGAGATAATCCTAAAATGTATACTTCCTCCTAAAGGTTTGTGATTCTCGGTATGCAATGATCGCTGAGGGGTTATTACAATTTTTATTTACATATTTTGAATGAAGCTGTGTTCCTTCAAACTTTAAACACTTTAATGAGCACAATTCCGTCCATTATATTTTTCAACATCACACCATGACTTAGGAAAAAACAATAATCGCTCAGCGATCATTACGGGAACACTGTTGTTTCAACCGATACCGCCAACTCAACCTTACACAAAGTGTATGCAAACAATGCTAGCGGACGCCTCAGAAGCAATAGTCGCTCAGCCATCATCGCGTGAATCGAAGAAAGAGGTAGATTGTTGGATTGACAGTATGAGTGTGATCCGCGAAAGAGTCAATTAACCTCAGAAAAAAGAGAAAAGGAAGTAATATTGTGCGAGAGAATTGAAGCAATTTTGCTGAAGAGTTTGGTTAGTGTTAGTGCAGGGGAAATTATGCATAGGCGCCGTATAAATCTGAGTGCTTTGTGATATAACGTACATATATTTACTAATACATTTGCATTTGAATATTTCGATGTCATGTAATTCTCACTCTTGCTTTCAGTCGTCACTCCATTCTCAATAACTACACTTCTCATTTCTATTCCTCCACTAATTAATTATCCTATTAAATAATGTTAAACCTAAATGAATTTCAATAAATAATATCATACACATTAAAATAACAGTCTTGTGAATAACGATCAAACAAAGAACAATATAAAAACGCATTAACATTATAACATGGTGTCAGGTTAAGTGAAAGTGCCCATGCTAACCCGAAAAATGGCGGAAGAAACGAAGAAAACTATTGAGTTGTTAACCACCAAAGTGGAAAGCCTACAACAAACAATCAGCCAATATCAATCAGCCGCAGCTTACATCAACGTTCCTTTACCAGAACCCCTTAACATAAAGGTAGGTGATACCGTCCAAAATTTCAAACATTTCGAGCAACGATGGAAAAACTATTTAGTTGCAAGTGGGTTGATCAAAAAACCTGAGCCAACAAAAATCGCTATCTTGCTAACAGCCATTGGAACAGACGTATTTCATATGTATAACAACCTTCCTTTAACAAGTGATGAGAAATCGACAGCAACTAACATTTTAAAAGCCCTGGAAAAACACTTAACGCCTCAAATCAACAAAAGATACGAACGCGCCATTTTCAATCTAGCCACACAAAGCCAACACGAATCGTATGATGAATATTTTGCACGCCTACGAGAGCTCAATAAAAATACTCAATATGGCGATCTATCGGATGATATTCTGCTCGACAAAATTATTTGTTCCATTAAGGATACTAGTTTGCGTGAAAAACTCTGGCTAGACACAGAGATAACATTGTCGAAGGCCATAAACGTATGTCGTTCTAAAGAGAATGCAGCAAAACAGCTGGAACAAATCAAATCTCATAGTGCCCAAAATGTTCAAGTTTCTGAAAACGATGTAATTAACAATATCCGTAAGCACACATCGAAAACGAAACAGCAACAACGACCACATCAACCATCCAGAAATTGCAAATATTGTGGATACCAATACCACAAAACATTGAGAGAATGCCCTGCAAAACTCGCAACTTGCAGAAAATGCAACAAACAGGGACATTATGCATCAGTATGCATGTCAGCGAAAACCGGCTTGAGACAAGTTCGAAGCTTGAACAGCTCTCAATCGAACACTATCAACGAACATTTCCCGACTCAACAGCAAGTAATTCTAACCGTCAACGCGAAGAATCCGAATCTCGTTACAGTTGATATTGGAATCGGACTTTTGAATACATCATTCACAAACGCGAAATGTATATTAGACACAGGAGCAACCTGCAACGTAATCGGCCTCAACAAACTTAAACGAATTACGAGAATGGATGAAATAATAGCAACGTCAACGACCACAAAACTTCAAGGATTTGGTAATAACATAATTGTGCCTTTAGGTAAAATAAATATAAATTTGAAACACAACAATAACATATACAACGAGGAATTTGAGATAATTTCAGGCGAACACCCTCCATTGTTATCTGCGAACACCTGTCAACGCATGCATTTAATAAAAATCTGCTTTAATCTTAACAACTATATAGACAAAGTGTATCAACAGCAAAACAATAACAAAGTGTATCCAAAAACAGGACAAATTTGCGAAAAATTCAGTGATGTTTTCGGTGGAATCGGTCAATTTAAAGGTGAAGTGAAACTCGAACTAAATGACAATATCGTGCCAAAAAAACAATCACCGCGCCGCGTTCCAATAGCCCTACATGAAAACCTAAGAACAATTTTGAGTGAAATGGAGACTAAAAACATTATAGTGAAGCAAAATAAACCAACGCCCTGGTTAAATAATATCGTTTTAGTGAAAAGAAATGACAAATTTCGATTATGTTTGGACCCAAGAGAGTTAAATAAAAATTTAAAAGACGTTCGTTTCACAGCAAGGACTCTTCAAGAAGTGTTACCGTATCTTACCAAAGCGCGAATATTTTCAACTGTCGATGCCGAAAAAGGATTCTGGCAATTAAAACTCGAAAAACAGAGCAGCGATCTCACGTCATTCAGTACTCCTTTCGGCAATTACAAATTTTTGCGAATGCCATTTGGGCTAAAGCCAGCAATGGAAATATTTCAAACTGCGCTAACTGAAATATTGAATGGATTACCCGGTGTAATCAACATGGCAGATGATATCCTCATATTTGGCAGTGGCGAAACCGACGAAGAAGCACTAGAAGATCACAACAAAAACTTAACGAATTTACTGAAACGACTACGATCTGAAAACGTGAAACTCAACAAAGACAAAATTACCTTATGTATGAAAGAAGTCAAATTTTATGGACACGTCTTAACTAACAACGGAATCAAAGCAGATGAAACGAAGACGTCAGCAATCCGTAACCTAGCTCGCCCCAGTACTAAAGAAGAACTCACCAGATTTCTAGGAATGATTACGTATCTTGGAACTTACATCCCTAACTTAGCTTCGAATTCCTACAACTTGCGCGAACTAACACATCGCTCAGCAGATTTTAAGTGGACAGACATACACGAAAAGGAATTTGTTCAACTAAAGAAGATCTTAGCTACAACGCCAACGTTAAAATATTTCGACTCTTCTAAACCTTTAACGATCCAAACGGATGCATCATCTTTCGGTATGGGAAGCGTATTGATTCAAGAAAATCAACCAATAGCATATGCGTCAAAAACACTATCGCCGACACAGAAAAACTACTCACAGATAGAAAAGGAAATGCTTGCCGTCCTATTTGCCTGCAAACGCTTTGATCAATATATTTGCGGAATGGCAGATGTAACAGTAGAGACGGATCATAGTCCCTTGGTAAGAATATTTGCAAAACCATTATTAGAAGCACCCAAGCGATTACAAAATATGATCTTGATGTTACAGCGATACAATTTACATATCAAATACAAAAAAGGCAAGGAAATGTACATTGCCGACACTCTATCGAGAGCCCCGCAGAGCACAGCAAACGAAGAGAAAGTATATGACATTTACAAAATCGAGAACATATTCCAATGTATTGAACAAATCAATGCTATCGAAGATCTTCCAGTCAGCGATTCTACTCTGGAAATTATAAAAGAGGAAACACGTAAAGACCCTACTATGCACGAAATGTACGAACTAATACAACATGGATGGCCAAACAGTAAAGCAACACTTAAAGCGCCGATAAAACAGTATTTTGCTTACAAGGAACTTCTTACGATTCAAGATGGACTAATTTTGAAAGGAAATCGAATCATCATTCCAAACTCTTTACAGAAAATGATTTTAAATCGTCTACACACAAGCCATTCGGGAATTGAAAATACTTTGAGGCTAGCAAGAGAAACGGTATTCTGGCCAGGTATAAGCAACCACATAAAGGAATTTATCGAGAACTGCAGCACTTGTCTAAAATATTCACCACAGCAGCAACAGGAACCAATGATTACGCATACGATACCATCATATCCTTTCGAAATTATTTCAATGGATATTTTTGAGCTAATATTAAGCAATAGAGTTCATCGCTTTTTGGGTCACCGTGGATCATTATTCTGATTACTTCGAAATCGACGAACTGACAAATATGACATCGAAGTCGATAATATTGATCTGCAAACGTAACTTCGCAAGGCATGGTATACCGAAGAAGATAATATCAGACAATGCTCAACAGTTTATGGGACACGATTGGATACAATTTTCTAACGAATGGAACTTCCAACATGTCACGTCCAGCCCACATCATCAACAAGGAAACGGGAAAGCGGAAGCAACAGTAAAAACGGCAAAGAAGATGATATTGAAATCAGTAGACAGTAACGAAGATTTCTACAAATCTCTTTTGGTATGGAGAAACACTCCCAATAAAATCGGAAGCAGTCCTGCACAACGAATTTTTTGCAGATGGCTACGATGCAATATTCCTTCCGTAAATTACGAACAACGCATAACATCGAACGTTAAACAATCCATTTTCGAAAGGCGATCTTATTCGAAAAAATATTATGATCGAGGAACTAAAGAACTTCGTCGTTTGAGCAAAGGAGAAGAAGTTTATGTTAAAGTTAATACTAAAGGAAAACGTTGGGAACCTGTATCATCATGAAGGCGCTAAAAGACAGATCATATATTGTCCGTGTGGGCAAAAACGAATATGTCAGGAATTCTATACATATTCGACGTCTTTCAAATCAACGTGCAATGGAGAACGATTACGATAACAAACAGCCGAGTGAGATTCAATCGATCAGCAAAGGAC
>CATIXY010000026.1:0-45222 GCA_949715475.1 Microchrysa polita
AATTTCTTCTTTGTTTTTGATGTTTCTTGAAGTGCTGAGTCCGAATTCATAGCTCCGACTAAAATTTCGTTGCAAAACAGGGTCAAAATCGCAGAAAAACGTCAATATATACTTAATATAAATTCTAGTGATTCCGCTGAACGCGTTTTGAAAATTAATGTCGCGTTGGACAGCTTTTCTCAGAAATGGTTTTGGGGTTTTTGCGGTTTTGGCTCTGTTCTGTAACGAAATTTTATTTGGAAGCTCAGGATTCGAGCTCAAAACTCCAAAAAACATAAGAAACAAAAAAAAATCCCCACCATTTTTTGTAATCTCAACCCAAGCAACAATTCGTTTCACACTGTAGCAATCACATAGTACCACGAAATCAATTTATCGTGTGACATCGCTTACAGAAATTGATCCGATAAAACATCATTAAAGCGTTTTCCTGAAAGCTTCTATCATCATTATGAAATAAATTTGAAGATGGTGGTATAAGAGTCTTCGATAAAACTGTCTCTAAACGTTAACCTAAAAAGATACTCCTTTAAATACTCCACTCTTGTGTTTATTGGAGGATACAGCACACACATGCAATAATCTCTCTAAGTTAACTCACACGCATGCATATGAGGTGGTGCGCGGAAAAACTCGCTCCTTCCATTTTTTCGTAATTTTTCAGAAACCTAAAAAAAAACGTTTACCAAGATGAAAAATTATTATACTCAAAGATTGATTTGTAAAACAGTAATGTGATATTTAATAATAACTTTGGCGTCAATTTCGAATTATAAATTGGAATGAACGAGTTTTGATGTGTCCTGGTAGAACCACATAGTTTTCTACCAAGTTGGTGGTGTATTTAGCTCAATTTTGTCCAAGAATGTGTCTAAGGATGAAAACAATAAACCCTTTCCTAATAATATTAATGATAATGCAATATTTTCCATTTTCTTTAATAAAAATGTTTACTGGAAAGAGACAGTTTTGATGAGTCCGCTATGGCAAGAAAAGAGTGTTGATCGAAACTGATGGAAGTAAAGAGTTTTGATAGGTACAATAATTACACATTACCTGGAAGAAGTAAGTTTTGCAACGAACTGCAAATTTCAAAGCCTCGAAAAGTATGAAAGAAATTTGTTTTGATAAATCTGAGCTTACTAGCGTGTAGAGCAGGAAAAATACTTTCGAATGCAATTCATAACTCAATTTCGTAATAACATGGAAGAAGCGAGTTTTGCCGCGCACCGCCTCATATATTTTTCTATAGCACAGTCGGTTTAATTTTTATAGTTCGTATGGTCATCAAATAAATTGTTCACCGTAGTTTTATAGAAGGATGGACTTTTTTTTATAATGAATTGACACTTATGAAGTGTTCTAAAATACAAAATTTCTTCAATAGAAATCCTTGAAATCTTGCATGAAACCAACACTTACTCTCTCATTGTTATCTTCGGAACCAATTAAATTGATCTCTGCGCAGAAACTGACTGCATTTTATTGAGAAATGTGTGGATTTAATCAACGTCACCTGCGATTGATATAGGGTGCGTTGCAGAAGATTCGATAAAGAATTGTCAAGCATTTCTATAGAATCACTAACTATTTGTAGTGTTTACGAGCAATGCTGACTATATGTGAGGTTGGCTGGGTGGTAGCGTGTAGGACGGGCAATCAACAGACACGGGTTCGATGCTAGCTGCGGAAATTTTGATTTCCTATATTTTTTTTTTGCAAATTCGTCCAATGACAGAAAATGATGATATAAAGCAAATTACGTACGCCTTTTTTGAAGGATAATTTAGTGCTACAATAAGGTTCTATTGGATTAAAAAAACGGCGCCAAATGCCACTATTGGACTATTATTCAGTGGTTTTACCCTTTAAAGTGCCCCTATTATTGTTAGAAGAGAGTATTTTACGATGTATTATAGGGACTAAATTGTTACTTAGGAAATCACATCATGAATATACTATATACTCGACTAATTTAGGATTTTTCATAATACGATAGTAACATTACATCCTTTCGCGACTATCTGTGAATTTGAAATTCGTCGACGAATTGTTGTTTTGAAATTTTAAAGAAAGAGGAGAAATATTTTAGGACCCCAAAAAGTGCTATGTAAGTAAAAAAAATCAAATTAAAACCAGACCCTAGGCTAATTTGGTCACATTTGAATGAAACTTAAGTTCTTTTGTGTTAATAATTTTTACCACAGCCCTATGACGTGTTCTGATTCCATCTGTTCCTGGATATGTTTGTCGGCTTTCCTATGAACACACTTGGGTGAAGTTTGGTAAAAACTGGTTTGAAAATTTAAAAACGACATGAAATTAGCCCTTCAACCAAATACTGACCTTGATAAGCTTATAGACATAATTCAAACTTGTAAAATAAATAATACAACACTAAAAACAATAAGAACTCGAAATAACACTTGGATTACCGAAAACATAATTACACAAATAAAAAAACGACAGACTCTATTAAAAAAAACTCCGAGAAGTTTTCCCTTGGGGGAAAAATCTTAGATCATGTATATGTCTACGTTATTGCTTACAAAATAATCCACATTGCATCAGCCGTTATCTTGTCACTCCAGAAGCCGAAAAATCCTTTCAAACCGATTACATACAGTACCGCAAATGTCGGCTTTCGAACGAAAACCAAAATGCCCATTCTCAGTTTCCTTAGAGAAGTGTTCTTTTTGGTGGTACATATGTAGATAATATCCTTTGAAAACCCAAAATGAGCTTGTGGTGATATTAAAAGGCTCAACTCACCGAATACTGTATTTTGATATGCATATCGAATATAATGCATTCCTAAAGAAAAAGGGACCTTTTTTGTCCAAGGACATCTTTCTCATAACAAGTGCCGACACCAAAATAATAAGGATCGCACCACTTAACTTTAATCCGAGTTTCATTTAAATCGCTCCACAGGAGGAGCCAAGAGAATCAATTGAAAGATAACTTTTCCTTCGCTTCAACGGCGAATTTACCGCTATTCCCGCAACTCATCAGTGATTGTCGATTCTTTGTAAGGGCGATCAAAGGAAAATGTATACCAAATTTAGCAATGATCAAACCACTGAAACTTAAAGCTTCGTTAGGTTTTCGCTATGTTCTACAATGTCACATTTTGTCACGCAACAACCCAACATACACATCCTAATTTCCTTCAAATAATCACACGTGTTTTACAATGTTCCAAATAATTATCACCAAGCTAAAAAAAATTGTTTTGGACACTAATAAGAGAAAAAAAAATATGTTGCTGTGGGGACTCGAACACATTGCCCTACGCACCAAACCTGGCGGATACCCAACCAGGCTACATCGACTACAGATTGGCCCGATAAATCTAGCAATCATCACATGATCATGTTCGAACATTTTGCAGAGCGTTTACATATTACTGAATGGAGAAAAAGAAATGTCCAACGAATCAATGATTTGCGCCGGTGACGGACATCATTGGTTGAATTAAATTTCACTGCTAAAAATGTTAAGGTCAGTGGCGGCTCGCCCATATGTGCACAAGTGCACGTGCACCCCCTGAGACAAAAATTGTATGAGCACGTAATTCACTTCTTCAAATCAAAAATGTATCTCAAATCGCACATCGCGTCCTTATTCTATATATAGATATACCTAGATCCAGAAACACATTCCACCTACTGAATCTATGCCCATATACATATTCATGTATGTACACTGTCGACTACTCACTGCACATACGACATGGTCACGACACTGCGACCAAACAACCTGCATAGTGCAGTCAAAATATCCCAATTCAGGCCTCCAAATAGAAAAAATAGAGTAAGGCCAATTTTTGTTGTTTTTGGATCAGTGGGTTCCCAGGAATCTACAACTAATTTTGCTTAAAAAAATTTTGATCGGAAAGGTCCCAAAAAGGACAAAAAAGGATACTCTTTAATCCTTGACCGGAGGTCGGCATGCGGGGTATCAGATCAAAGGGGACGTCGAGTACATTACATATCCGGTATTTGTTTCCTGTTTCAAGGACCCTGAAAGGAATAAATCGAGCTTAAATGGAAAATTTTCGAGTTTCCCGTGTATCTTTCCAAAGCCATAACTACGAGAATAATTCAATTTGTGCCTACTTTTATCACTTTTCAGAAGCTATAATAGATGGAGATTCTACCATTAAATTTGCTAAGAAAAACATTGATCGGAAAGCTCTGAAAAAGGACATAAAAGGACACTAATTTCACACCTTGATGAACGTGGGCATGTGGGGTATCATATCAAAGAGGACATCGATTGCATTGCATATCCGGTGCTTGTTTCCTGTCTCAAGGACACTAAATGGAATAAGTCGGGCTTAAATGGAAAATTATGGCTTTAGAAAGATACAGACACGGGAAACACACAAATTTTTAAGTTGAGCCCCTTTGAGGGTCCTTGAAACAAGTAACAAATGCCGGATGTGGAATGTACTTGACATCCCCTTTGATATGACACCCCACATGCCCACGTTCGACTAAGATGAGCAATTAGTGTCCTTTGATGTCCTTTTTCAGAGCTTTCCGATCAACTTTTTTCTTAGCAAATTTAATGGTAGAATCTTCAGCTATTATAGATTCTGGAAAGTGATAAAAGTAGTGACAACTTGAATTATTCTCGTAGTTATGGCTTTGGAAAGATACACGGGAAACGCGAAAATTTTCCATTTAAGCTCGATTTATTCCGTTGAGGGTCCTTGAAACAGGAAAAAAACACCGGATATGTAATGTAATCGACGTCCCCTTTGATATGATACCCCGCATGGCCACCTCCGGTCAAGGATTAAAGAGTATCCTTTTTTGTCCTTTTTGGGACCTTTCCGATCAAAATTTTTTTTAGCAAAATCAGTTCTAGATTCCTGGGAGCCCACTGATTCAAAAACAACAAAAATTAGCCTTACTCTCTTTTTTTCTATTTGAAATGCTAATATGACTGCACTAGCAATCACGATGGGTGGACAGCACAGCACAATCTGGATAGAGGAGCACACGCACCAGTTTTGGATATCTTAGCGGTTTTCGGGGCAAGGGGGTAGTGCAAAATTTACACTAGAGCTTGTGCACAAAGCCATTGTGCACAGCGCCTTGTAAATCGTATGAACTAAATTCTAAAAGAAGAGAGATTGTGTCTTATTCTCGCATGCGTCTGTTCTGTTGAAATCACGATGAATGAAATTGCAATGGTCAATTTCTTTGAAGCAAATTTAAAAAATCTTTTATAAAAATTAGATTAAAATAAAAAACTCGGGAAGGGCTACACCCGTGATTTCTTTAGTGCAAGTGGAAGTGACGGAAAATAACAATTCCGGCGAGATTTTAAAGCGGCAATTTACGCGAAAAAAAAAACAAGTAGATTTATGGGAACATGTGGAATCCATGGATTTTAATGTATTTTCGTTCTGTCCAATGAGCAGGGCCGGATTTACCCTCTGTAGCGCCCCTGGGCAGTAGTCGAGCTGCCGCCCTCCGTCACTAGTTTAAGCTGAAAGTAGATCAATCGATGAATGCGATTGATGAGGTGAGGTGTAAATTTTTTAAACATACTGTAACGCGCCTAGTCTAGACGTCAACCCAAATTGTATTTCGGTACTTGGCACCAGATGGCGCTAGTGCCACTAGCAAGAAATACAACGACTTTCTGGAAGTTTCTAGAAAGTGCGTCACCGAAGTTTCCGGAACAGTGGAAACGAGTATATAAGGGCGTCGACTAGTGTCGACGAATCAGTATAGTTTTACTCGTGATTTATGTCGGATCAATAACTAGTCAATAATTAGTGAAATTTTAAATCGTGTATATGTCCGTGTGTGTGTTGTAATAAATAGTGTTACAGTAAAGCATTATCGTGTACGCGAAAATCTATCGAACCCACTGGAACGTCTAGAAAAGACGAGAAAAATATAACAATACGTTGGTTTCCGGCGTTTTCGCTCATGGAGGAGCGAATACCTACTCCTTAGAGCACATGATGGGACATACATAACTCGATTCCTTAGGGCTGGCAATATAAAGCTAAATACATACACTCGGTGCCAAAAACGGGCACTTTTTATTCGATATTTATTATTTTATTATTGCGGAAGGTTTTGACGCCCTAAGGAGCGGATCTGAACTGTTTTTCCTCGGGGTGACCCCCGTTCTCCCGTTATAGCCAACTAAAGTGTTTTAGTACGGTATGCGATTCCCTAACGTTTAGTGGTCTTGACTCCCGAACAATGGGTATTAAGTCGTTATTCTCTTAGTCACAATCGTTCTCCAGCTGCAGCCCCACGAAATGGTCGTTTTCAATACTTAATCAAACCAGCCCGAAATACCAGTTTCCGCGAGGAAGCAGGGGAAGGAAGAGAGTAGGGGTTTGCTATACAAGGAGAAAGAAAGTGGATCCAGGAACCAGTGGCGTATTTAGAAAATTCCCAAAGGGGGGGCACAGAGTACGGGGCTAATTTGTTACATAAAGTTTTAGCGTGGGGATACCCGAGAGCAGCTACATAGGAAAAACATTGGCAAGACTGAGGGATCGTTTATCCTTGATCCTTGATTTAAGGCGAAACTCAAGGAGACCTTAAGTTTTCAATAGACTTGAAATATAATATTTCAAGGTAGGTGGGTAGCTACCTTGACTTCCAGTGCGGTTGACTATAGAAAATTTCAAGGTCTCCTTGAGTTTCTCCATGTATTGACTCGTGAATATAAGTGATTTCTATGAAAAAGTATGGAAAATGACATTTATTTTAATTTCGGCATCCTTGACTCAAGGTCTCCTTGAGGTATGTTTATAAATACGGGCCTGAAAGTCCTTTGCATTTCAGGTTTATTACACCAAAAGTTTAGTTTTCCTGACAGATCTTAGAATAACACTCCTTAACTGTTTTTGGCTTTTCCTGAACCAAAATACGGAGGCCCTTAAAAAGTTTGCGTAGTGTAGTTCGAAGGAGCCTGAAGCCGAAAAGGAATTTTACGAATACCCACTAGGAAAAATTAGAAGTCCTTCTCGAAGAAGATGTTTTGAAGGTCTTTTTCATTCCAAGGGAGCAAATAATGAGGTATTTAGAATGACTTTAAAAATGAAATGAAATCCTTCTCGGGAAGGTATTTAGAAGGTGTGTAGAAGGTAATAGTCATTCCGAGGAAGTAAATATGGAGGCATTTAGAATGAGTTCAAAAGATAATATAAAATCATTTCCGGGTAGGTGTTTAGGAGCGAATTCGAAGGAATATGCCGTTTGTTTTACCGCTAACTTTGCGACGTACAATTTTGTATATTGCTGGAAATCATTTCCTGCGCAGTTCGTGCATAATTTTTGTTGTGAGTGGTGGATTGATTCTGTTCGTAGCAGAAAATTTCGATTATACATAGTTTGAAGTTTATAAAGTGCATTTTTAACCAATATATATTTGGTACGTTTGCATTACTTTTATTTCTCGACTGTATAACTATATATCTAATAAGAATTTCATCCTAAGATGCTGTGAAAACTGAAAAATTTGGATACTTAAATTACGTGGAAGAGATGAAGGCGGAATTTAAAGCTGCAAAACAAAAATGTTAAAAATCTGAATTTACCGAAAGAATATCAAACTATTTCTTTTTTTTTACAGAAAAAATTCTAAATTTCATTTTTTTGTCTATACTAAAAACAGCTTAGTAATCTCATATACATATTAGGTGTGTTTTTTGGTTATCCCGTGCAGGTTTGGGTAACGAAACTCCATATAAAAAAATGACAGCTGACGCACCTGTCATTTTTTTTATATGAAGTTTCGTTACCCAAACCTGCACGGGATAACCAAAAAAACACACCTATTAGTTTATTTACTTAAAAATAACGAAATTGTTTTTTTTTTCGTTTTTATTTTGTTTGTTTGTTTGTTTGCTCTTCTTCCTCCTTGCGCTCTATATCATTGCGTCGCGTAGCTCGACCTGCGGTGTAGGTACGTCGCCCGTTCTGGCGGTAATGTCTCAGCCTATTTGTACAGGTAACTTACTCTTTTGGATCGTGTCATCGCCGAGAACAATGCGATAAGTTTGTTATTATCAATAAATGAATTTTGTTCCTTTCTGAACGGCGATCTCAATTCAAAAGTAAAGTATCAACTTAATTTGCATGATTTTAATACATTTTTGGACATTGAGTGCGGGTAGGTGGTATTTCCAACATAAAATATAGAAATATAAATAAAAAATAAATAAAAATAAATATAAAATAGATCTTAAATAAATAATAATAGTAACTTCTTATAAGGTACACTTTGTTGTTACCCGAAACTATTCGACACCGAATGCACAAAAAACGCGCTTATTTTTAGTGAAAACATCTTTCTAAAAGTCCTTCCCATTTTCATTCTAAAGAACTACCAATAAGGCCTTTCAAGAAATCCTTACTATTTCCTTCCGAAGTACTGAAAAAGAATCCTTCTTAGAAGTTCTTATTGATTCATTCTGAAGTACTGCAAAAGAAACCTTCCTAGAAGACCTTACTGATTCATTCTAAAGTACAGCAAAAAAAGCCTTCCATGAAGTCCTTTTTATTTCATTCCGAAGTACTGGAAATAAAACCTTCCTAGAAGTCATTATGGAATCATTACATAGTACTTCCAAAAGATTCCTTCTTGGAATTACTTCTTTCCGCGGACATGGCTATGGAAAATGGTAGATATAAAGGTAGGTAAAAAGAATGAATTCTTTCATTCCAAGAAGACATTTGGAAGGGCTTACTTCACACTCTTTTTCCTAGTGGGTATGTACTTAATTGGCTATGGAATTAATGCAATGACCAAAGAGACTGTTGCCATATGACAAACCGGATTCCAGACGGAACACTTTTCTTTGGAAGAGAAATTTCATACATCGTCAGAAATTCTGCCAAATTCCGCCAAAAAGCGGTTCTGCTTACTTTTGAAAGAAATACAGATGAAAAGCTGATACAACAAATTTTGGCTGGCATTGTGGTCTTGAATTCCATGGCAAGTTTAAGCGAATTTGAATGTAAAATTAGGATTTACTGAAAAAGAGGCCCTCGTATGTTTTGTCAAAAATCTAGTAACAGGTTCCGTAAAATCGTAACAAGTGCCGAATAATATTTTACAAGTACAATCCAGAATACTACACGGTTGTAAATTTTGGTGGAAACCGGGAGTAAATTTTATAGATAAAATAATATAACTCCTATCTATTCCAAAATTTGAATCAAATTTGACCCTTTTCAACTTATAATTTTAGTTTATTCAAAAATTATATTAATGATAACCGCTACAGAATAAAACTATCTAAATACCCTTTTAATTTTATACATTTTACACCGTTCGGGGTAGAATAAATTGCATTGAATGTTGTTATAACATAAAAGGCTAGAATCAATCCTATTATGTGATCAAATCTACACTATCAACGCAAGAAACCCATTCAACTTAGAAATCTATTGATTTGTAGTCTGTCTGGTTCAGTGAACAGCGCGCTTGCCACAGAATTGTGGATTCGAGGCCGACTGCACTCGTATTACAATTTTTATTTTTTCGAGCGGTTTGTATAAATTTGCTTGACAATTTTATACTTTTGAAGAGTAAAATTTTTATCAAGAATACTTATACTTTTAATATAGTTCAATTATACTTTTGGTAAAGTTTTTATATAGAAATGTATGAATATATTTTTTTATAAAAATTACACCAAAATTTTCAGCCGTGTAGGAACTATCCGTGGCATATAGCCGGGAAGTGATCAATCGATTAATTAAAATGAAGCAACAAAAGTAAGCAGGAAGGTATGATTGCTTGTTATTTCCATATGTACTACACTAGCTTCAAATCTATAGTATCTGCAATACCTTTTAAAACGAGTCCTAAATGGTAAGCTGAAGCAACATGCTTTAACAAATCAATTGCAAAATAGAAATGATAAGGAATAGCTACGATGATGTTTACTTCGTGAAAATTGAAGCATTGAAGAAAGTACCCCAGGCAGGGCACCACAGACACCGAACCGTAGGAATTCGAAAATGTATGCTAAAAATGCTTTCCCACCAAAACACTTCGATTTTTAGCATTTTAACAGAAAGAGAAGCAACTACATAGTTGAAAGACCTTTACAGCAGCCCAACACGAATATACGGCCAAATTAAAATACAAAAGCCCGATCGAAAAATCAGACCGATTGTTTCAAATATTTATCAATTCAACGGCTTCCAAGACAAATACCGCAACAACATCTCCTCAACTTATATCAGCATAAGTTGGGGTCACTTCACACATGACGAGAATTTCAATAGCAGTCCTTGTTTCCGAACAGATTCATGTCGAGATTGGGCAACGTTACATGACCACCTCTTTGCCTCGACATAATCATAGATTGTACTTATTCTCTGAGAGTTCTTGTTCTTGAAACCATGCGTCTATGAAAATAAACTCAACCCGTTCGAAAAACGGAAAGGGTTCATCAACGAGGAGATCTGGCGAATTGAGAAGATGATGTGATGATAATATTTCGAAAAAGATTTACAAAGTTTAGTAATAGAAACGCTCAAAATAAAAAGGGAACATTTAGTACTGCAAATTTTAGTATGGTGTGAAAAAAGTTTAATGTGCTCACAGGGGGGGCACACGCACGCCCCGTGCACAGATAAAAAAAATTGTTTACTGATCAGACTTTATTCCCATTTTAGAAGTGTTCGCTTAATTCGTTAGCCAGCCATATTGAAACAAATTGGGAGTCAAGGATCAGTCGATTAGTCGTTGGATTGTAAAAATAAGGGGCAAGGTTCGTAGAGCAGCAAAAGTCGCCTACTGACGCCAGATATGTAAGTCCGTCACTTACCAAAAAAACGACTTTTGCTGAGTTTTTTTTTTAATTTTAATTTTTTTAAATTGCCTCCTCAACTATCGAAATGTGTATATTTCACAGAACATTAATTCAATGGAAGAATGAAAGTTTCAGAAATATGCCGCCCTTCAAAATTTGCCGCCCCGGGCAACTGCCCAGGTTGCCCATATGGTAAATCCGGCCCTGCCAATGAGCGGCTTAGAAAACTCTTTTGTTTTCCCTGTTTGTTGTGCGTGAATGAAAACGAACATTCCAGCTGACGGTAGTCGGAAATAGTCTGCGGAAGAATAAATATGTAATATAAAAACAATAATTTCTGTTGAATTTTGGCTTTTTTGTAGACTAGTTTTTTTTAAATATAAGCTATGAAAAATTTAATTACATCATATTCTTCCCGAAGTCAACACATTTTTATATTTCCTTGTGAGCCCCCGGTATTTTCCACCAAGAGCCGCCACTGGTTAAGGTGCAAACTCTTCACACTGATTCTTTTTAACATTCAATTCAAGGTACAGTGGCTCCAAAACCATTGCATACGTACTGTACAACTACTGTTACGTACTGTTTCATTTCAACATTCAACGTTCAGTCGTTCAGTACAACCACTGTCAACCAACGTCCCACAATGTTCCGAACACACAATATCATTCTTCCGTTGCCCAGAAGCTCTTCAACTAACGATGACGATGACGATGATGGTGACGATGACGATGACGATGACGATGACGATGACGATGACGATGACGATGACGATGACGATGACGATGACGATGACGATGACGATGACGATGACGATGACGATGACGATGACGATGACGATGACGATGACGATGACGATGACGATGACGATGACGATGACGATGACGATGACAATGACGATGACGATGACGATGACGATGACGATGACGATGACGATGACGATGACGATGACGAATACGATGACGATGACGATGACGATGACGATGACGATGACGATGACGATGACGATGACGATGACGATGACGATAACGATAACGATAACGATGACGATGATGATGACGATGACGATGACGATGACGATGACGATGATAATGACGATGACGATGACGATGACGATGACGATGACGATGACGATGACGATGACGATGACGATGACGATGACGATGATGATGACGAGCACCGCCGCCTATATACATATTAATATCGCAATGTAGAAAAATCGCCTACTAAATTTGCGCTGTTTTGTTGTTCCTTTCCTTTTAATTACGTCAAATGCTTGTTGTTGTTGTTTGTTCGTGTAAATCCAAAATTTACTAGGCAAACTATGACGGCATGGCACAGCTGAGTTACGGCCTTGATGTATCTAGATGGCGTTGTGACGAGCCGAGTAGGTTAGATGGTAGGTGTTTGGTGCATGGGGAAACGTTTTCAAGTCGCCACAGGGGCGTTAATTTTTTTCTTTTTTATTTAGTTACCTGATTATTCTTTAGATTTTGGTGATCATACTAAAACGACAAGTGATTTTCTTCTCTTCGTAAATTTACGCGGCAAATCGTATGCATTTTGGATGCCTCTTTTTCACGCGCGCGTTTTACATGTGACAAGTTCGAAAGTGCACGCATATGCAATCGGAAATTCAATTTATAACTGCTCGCCATTTGCAATTGAACCACGCATTTGCATCAGCCATCCGTTGCATTGTCGTGCATGTCGTGCTCTATGGCCGTGATCGTTCGGTCGCCACTCTGTGAAATAGACACTCATAGAGAAACGAGTTTCCAAACTCGGCACGACTCGTCGCAAGTTTATTATTCAGAAGAAGATGATAAGAAATATTCTTACCGTAGAATAATAAACTAACAATGCGACTAGGAAGTGGTATGGCTGACACTTGGATCAGTGTGACTAATTCTCAAATGAAGAGAAATATTTCTTGGCTGTTTTTTGTTGTCTTTTTGTCTTGATTTGAGCCATATTTTCTTTACTTTAGCAGGCGATTTGATTCAGTGTAACAATGCGACTAAGTGGTATGGCTGACAACCTTATCACACTCCAAATTCAATTGTCACGTTGATGACTACACACGGTAGTCATCAACGCACCATGCTCCACTACACTGAAAAAAATGGTTTAGACTTTTTATCTGAAGTGAAGTAGTTGACTTAAATTTAGATAGTTTTACCAAAGAAATAGCTGATTTCTCTAATCTTCGCAGCTGAAAATACTAGGTACGTTTTATTGAGTTTATCCCGTGCAGGTTTGGGTAGAACTTCATATAAAAAAAATGACACTTACCCAGGTAAAGTTCATCCGTGCAACTACCCTACACGGGATAGAGCTCAAATGTAGATGGCGGACGCATAGGGGAAATTTGAGGGAATTTGTTTTTTCAAACCAAATGTGAGAGTTTTTCTCATCACGAGAAAAGATTTTGCAAAGAAATACAGTAAAACACGGATAAGTGCACATCGATAATGCACAATTTTTTCGTGCACTAAAGCGTGTTGTGCAAATGTGAGTTTTTCTCATCACGAGAAAAGATTTTGCAAAGAAATACATAATCATCTTTTGTGATAAAATCCACCACATCTAAAAAATAAGACGACGAAGGTGAGTCAAAGATGCGCAAAAACTGTCAAATGTCAGCTGTTTGGTCTTAACCGGGATGTTACCCGCGATCGTTTTTTTCGAGTCAGATTTACCCGCGATGCGAAAAAAACGTCGCTACTATTAAATTCGTTCATTTAACCACGCAAGATTAGAAGAAAAAGTTTAGCCAATTCTTTCACAATAGTTGTTGATTGTACTATTCAAATATAAAATTTAACTACAAACAATCGTTCTTTTTTCTTCAACACAATTTAGCTATCCAACATTTAACAATTTATAGATAATGAATAGCTGTCTTTACAAATGAATTAATTGTATTTGCAAATAAAGTAGATGTTTCAACTAATGACGAATACAAAAATTATCCATATCTTTGCAGCTGTTTCAACTACATAGAATCAT
Source organism: Microchrysa polita (assembly GCA_949715475.1). Lineage (NCBI taxonomy): Eukaryota > Metazoa > Arthropoda > Insecta > Diptera > Stratiomyidae > Microchrysa > Microchrysa polita. The sequence continues at coordinate 13,829 of CATIXY010000026.1, forward strand.
AAGCTGAAAATCAACGCGAACTTTAGATAAATTCGACTATTTCTTTAGATAACCATTCTAGTTTTTTTTTCTCTGTGTACATAGCGTATATAATGCATTCCCACAGAAAAAAGGACATTCTGTGTCCAAGGACAACTTCCTCATAAGAAGTGCTGGCACCAAAATATTAAGGATCGCACCACTTAACTCCCCTCCAAGTTTCGTCGACATCGGTCCACGGGGAGACCAGGAGAACCAATTTAAGGATGAATTTTCGTTCGCTTCAATGGCGTATTTACCGCTATTCCAGCAACTTATCCAAATCGTGTCGATTCTGAGATCAGAACAGAGAGTTATAAGGAACCGAAACACTACGTGAGAGATGAACGAAATCAGTTGCGGGATGAGACGTGAAGTGAAATGCAGCGATAAAGTTGCTAAACTAGATTTTGTATGGAAGTTTGAAATATTGTTTTCTAAAACGTAAACATTCTAATTGGACCAATATTGGACGAGACCGGTTTTAAACGAGCATTTGACATATTGTCCTCTTAAATGTAAACATGCTTATTTAGGATTGTGGATCGTGCGGGTGTTGCGACGCAGTGTGTATGCAGTTGCGCATGTATAGGAATTCTATCGCCAAGCTACCATGGGAATATATGGGCGTTGCGCCTCCATACTTAGGTACTCAATGATTCTGAGTCAGACCGATCAAAGCAGTGGCTTGCGGTCCATAAATGCGGTGGATGCGCCGCATCCTTTTAAATTTGAGCTCATATAACAACAATAAACGCATTTTTTTTTCCTTTTTCAACAATTTTTTTTTGTTTTTGCTTTCACATTTTACTTATTTTTTTTGTTTCCTAGAAAGCAAAAACTATACGGAATACGGTATGTAGCATGCACACAAAAATTTAAACATATCCAAGATTTAAAATAAATAATAGCTTTGGACAATTTCAACCCTCAAAGCAAATGCTCTCAGTTTCGACATGATTCACCACTGTTCTCGCATTTCAAGTTGTATTCAGCTTTCAGAATGAGTGCATTCAGCGAACGGAAAATGTAGCAGAAAAGTGCTACTCCAATTAGATTCTCATTGCGCATTAAGACCACTCAACGGAGAAAGAGGTCGGTGGCGGTTAATTCTTGTAGCATTTCCAGCGTTTTTTCAGTGAGCACATATTGGAAAGAGCTACTGGAAAGTGTTCTCTCCCCGCGTCCCACTCACCCGCTAATCGGTCCACATGCGATGTATCGAAAATTTCCCCTATTTAGCGTTGAATTGGAATGCTACATTTAGATGTGTAGCTGCTACTTGGACTGCTCGATCAACTGTCACGCACAGCTGCTCGACCATCAATACTGGAAATTGTTTACTCACAGTTCAGCAGAAAAATGTCATTTCTGAGCCAGGTTTTAGTGAACGTTATAATATTGTGCGATGAGAGTACGTATTTTGAAAGGAAAGTTGCAGTTTTAGATTTTTTGAATTTTTGATTGCCGCAATGTCTGCGGATGTTTCAGCTGGTTAGAGAGAACTGACGTTTCATGTAGCAAGTCCATTCAGCGAACACAAACTTAGCAGTTTTCCAATTTCTTGTGGTGGGGATATGTAGCACATCACAATATGTGCTCGCTGAATGCACTCATTGTTTCAACTGTTATCAGCTCTCAAGCAGCAAAAAAACCCATTGGATGCGTTGATCATTTTTTCACCATAGCGATTCCGATTCGCAATTCGCACTCATTTGCTTCAGAGAATGTTCAAGGTCAATACCATAGACAGAGTTTAGATAGCCGAGACACACTGGATTCATTTTTTTCTCACGAGAGCTTGCGCTTCCCGTCGTATGTTGCGGGTTGTTGAACGGCTATGTCCACACATGTGCGTTTTCGTCCCCCCTATCGTCTTCAAGCTCCGTATCCACTTTCAACATTGAACATGGCATTGATTGCGTCAACTGAACAGAAGAGATCAATGTCTCATTCTATCCAGATGTGTTCATTATTTATCGTTAAATGCGTGTCACGACTTTGGTCAGGACGGGTAAATGATAAATTCTTTCATGAATTCTATGAAAAGATGATGTGTTGTTAATATTTAACATTGGCAATTCAATAGCGCATACATCTCAATTTTCAATTGTCAAAATGATGAAGACGAACGAAAATTGAAACTGTCTAGACAGGCACAATGGTGATGTTCCTCACCTCACCAATGTTACTCGAATTGATTGTTGGACATACTAAGATTTGCAAAATGAATAAAGGCGAATAGACGTTTTGTAAGAATTTTGCTTTATGTATTTGAGATGAGTATAGAAAAAATGTTTCTGAAATTGTCTCATGGACAGGGTGGTATAGGAATATATTCTTGAAGAGAACAATAAACAAATGTTAATACAAATCTGGAAAAATCAGTTAGTAGGTGCATAAGGTGCATTTCATCCAGTACAGGACGGAACAGTATAATTTCCATACAAATTCGAACACGAACAAGCGGAAAATTTGTATGGAAGTTGTGCGGTTCCCAAGTAACAATTTCATCTCTATAATACTTCGTAAAATATTCTCTTCTAACGACAATAGGGGCACTTTGCAGGGTATAACCACTGAATAATAGTCCAATAATGACATCTGACGCCGTTTTTCGATCCAATAGAACCTCATTGTAGCACTGAATTACGCCTCGAGAAAGACATAAATCATGTGTTATGTCATCATTTTCTGTCATTTTCTCACGATTGCAAAAAAAAAGAGAAAAAAATTAATTCCCGCAGCCAGCGATGAACCAGCGACTGTCGTACGCTAGTCCGGCGCCCTTACCACTCGGCCAACCTCACATATAGATAACATTGCTCGTAAACGCTACAAGTGCTCGACACTTCTTTATCGACCCTTCTCCTATGCACCTTATTCTTTATATGTCAATCAGTTGAAGCTAATTAAATTCACACATTCTTCAATAAAATACTGACATTTTCTGCGCTGAGATTATCTTAATTGATTCATAAGCTAACAAGGAGTGAGGAAATGTTGGTTTCAAGCAATTTTTCAATGAATTCAATTCAAGAAACGTGATATTCCAGAGCACTTCATAAGTGTCTATTCATTAAATCACAAAGTCCATCCTTCTATAACACTACGGTGAACAATTTATTGGATGACCATACAAATGTCACACTATAAAAATGACACCGACTGTGCTATACAAGAATATAATGCATGTGTGTGAGTTAACTTAGAGAGACCATTGCATGTGTGTGCTGTATCATTCAATAAACACAAGAGTGGAGTATTTAAAGGAGTACGTTTTTAGGTTAACGTTTAGAGACAGTTTTATCGAAGTTTTATACCACCATCTTTAAATTTATTCCATAATGATGATATAAGCTTTCCGGAAAATACTTTAAGGATGTTTTATCGGATCAAAATATTACTTTGCGATGTCACACGATAAATGAATTTCGTGGTACTATATGATTGCTACAGTATGAAGTGCTTCTTTAAAGCAAACGAATTGTTGCTTGGGTTCTGCCCTGTTATGAATAGTTAAAACGCACCTAGTATGTGTGAAAGACGGGTGGACAAAAACACTTTAGAATAAATGTTTGAAGAAAAAAAAATGTTTGAATTTGAATTTAGATATAGGTATAGTTAATGCTACCAACTATTATTACCGCAATTAAAAGATAATTTCGTTTCCCAATAAAAGGATAAAAAAGTATATTACGCCAGGAAATTTGAACAAAAATTTGGCCAAACTTCGGAAAAATTAAGGGAAAGCTGGATTTTTGCATGAGCCTTCCTTTCGAGGTCCTAAACAAGTCCCTAAAAGTCCCCGTCCCTACGAGTGCCGCTAGCGGTGCTACAGAGGGTCAAAGACCCTCGAAAACAGGTTTCTCTGAATATTTCGATAACGGTAGCATATACAAAAAAGTGGTGTATGGCAAATTTAAAGCTCTTGTGAATTCTCAATAAACGATGCAAAGACCGAATACTTTCGGGCACTCCTAACGGCGCCAAGAGGTCTAAAGATATTTTTAACAAGGTTTCATTAAAATCTCTATAACGGTAACTCGTACTAAAAACTTTTGTATGGAAAATTTGTAGCCTATGGGGTTTTGAAGAAAGTGGCCAAATTTCATATCAATATGTACAGCCTTAAGGGCGCTATGGGGGTTCAAGCCTTAAAAAAACGTGTTTTTGAGGTTTTTCGTAAATGGTGCTAAGACGAGGGAGTGCGCTCTAAGGTGTTCTAGGAGAAATTTGTAGCTTCTATGGCTTTTAGTAAGACGCCAAAAGTCCCCAAAGATGGGAGCCCCCCAAACGAAGTTATGAGGGTCCAAACATTCAATTAAGCAGTTTTTGGGGAATATCTCTATAACGGTAACGTGCACCGAAAGCTGTTATAAGGCAAATGTGTAGCTTATATAACGCTTAATTAAATATCTGAATTTCAGATTGATGCGTGCAATACTAAGGGCGCTATGAGGGTATGAACCGTACAATAACGGTATTTTTTCGTTATTTTCGTAGATTTCTTCATAACGGGAACGCATTCGGTTGGGAAGCCTGTAACAATTTGTTGCTTCTATAACGTCAACTTAAAATGCCAAAACAACTTATTTATGCGGGCACCCCTAAGGAAGCTATGAGGGGTCAAAACTAAACAACTAACTAAACAAAAAAACCGTTTCTCGGATTTTTTTGATAACGGGAACCTCTACAGGGAACCCATCTGAAATAAATTTGTAGCTCCTGTTGCTGTTACTAAGACGCCAAAAGTCCCCAAAGATGGGAGCCCCTCTAACGAAGTTATGATGGTCCAAACATTCATTTACGCAGTTTTTGGGGAATATCTTTATAACGGTAACGTGCACCGAAAACTGTTATACGGCAAATTTGTAGCTTATATACCGCTTAATTAAATATCTGAATTTCGGATTGATGCGTGAAATGCTAAGGGCGCTATGAGGGTCCGAACCGTACATTATCGGTATTTTTCGTTATTTTCGTGAATTTCTTCATAACGGGAGCGCATTCGGGAAGGAAGCCTGTAAATATTTGTTGCTTCTATAACTTCAAATTCAAACGCCAAAACAACTCATCTATGCGAACACCCCCAAGAGAGGTATTAGGGGTCAAAATTAAACAAAAAACCGTTTCTCGGAAATTTTTTGATAACGGGAACCTCTAGAGGGAACCCATCTGAGGGAAATTTGTAGCTCGTGTGTCTGTTAGTGTGACATCAAAAGTCCCCAACAATGGGAGCCCCCCCAGGGAAGTTATAAGGGTCCAAACATGCAAATAAGCAGTTTTTAGTGAATATCTCTATAACGGTAATGTGCACCGAAAACTGTTTTATGGCGAATTTGAAGTTTTTACAACGCCTAACTTAATGTTCAAATTTCAGATCGGTACGTGCGGTACTAAGGGCGCTACGAGGTTCCAAAACTAGCAAATTCGGCATTTTTGGTTATTTTCGTGAAAATCTCCTTAACGGTAACGTATACCGGAAGCAGTCTGTAAAAATTTGTTGTTTCTATGGTTCCAAATTAGAGGCTCCACCGAATTGTATGCTCCTGGAGCCACCATACGTGCATTATAACGTATAAATTAACTAATTTTTAAGCCCATATGTACGTACGTAAAGACATACACTACACATACCTTCTTTAAAAATTAGTTTATTAAAACGTTATAATGCCCGTATGGTGGCCCCAGGTCCATACAAATCGATGGAGCATTTTATTTGAAACATAGAAACAACAACGTTTTACAGACTGCTTCCGGTATACGTTACCGTTAAGGAGATTTTCACGAAAATAACCAAAAATGCCGAATTTGCAAGTTTTGGAACCTCGTAGCGCCCTTAGTACTGCACGTATCGATCTGAAATTTAAACATTAAGTTAGGCGTTGTAAAAACTTAAAACTCGCAATATAACAGTTTTCGGTGCACGTTACCCGTTATAAAGATATTCCCCAAAAACTGCTTAAATGAATGTTTGGACCCTCATAACTTCGTTAGAGGGGCTCCCATCTTTGGGACTTTTGGCGTCTTAGTAACAGCAACAGGAGCTACAAATTTATTTCAGATGGGTTCCCTCTAGAGGTTCCCGTTATCAAAAAAATCCGAGAAACGGTTTTTTTGTTTAGTTAGTTGTTTAGTTTTGACCCCTCATAGCTTCCTTAGGGGTGCCCGCATAAATAAGTTGTTTTGGCATTTTAAGTTGACGTTATAGAAGCAACAAATTGTTACAGGCTTCCCAACCGAATGCGTTCCCGTTATGAAGAAATCCACGAAAATAACGAAAAAATACCGTTATTGTACGGTTCATACCCTCATAGCGCCCTTAGTATTGCACGCATCAATCTGAAATTCAGATATTTAATTAAGCGGTATATAAGCTACAAATTTGCCTTATAACAGTTTTCGGTGCACGTTACCGTTATAAAGATATTCCCCAAAAACTGCTTAAATGAATGTTTGGACCCTCATAACTTCGTTAGAGGGGCTCCCATCTTTGGGGACTTTTGGCGTCTTAGTAACAGCAACAGGATCTACAAATTTATTTCAGATGGGTTTCCTCTAGAGGTTCCCGTTATCAAAAAAATCCGAGAAACGGTTTTTTTGTTTAGTTAGTTGTTTACTTTGACCCCTCACAGCTTCTTTAGGGGTGCCCGCATAAATAAGTTGTTTTGGCATTTTAAGTTGACGTTATAGAAGCAACAAATTGTTACAGGCTTCCCAACCGAATGCGTTCCCGTTATGAAGAAATCCACGAAAATAACGAAAAAATACCGTTATTGTACGGTTCATACCCTCATAGCGCCCTTAGTATTTCACGCATCAATCCGAAATTCAGATATTTAATTAAGCGGTATATAAGCTACAAATTTGCCGTATAACAGTTTTCGGTGCACGTTACCGTTATAGAGATATTCCCCAAAAACTGCTTAATTTAATGTTTGGACCCTCATAACTTCGTTTGGGGGCTTCCATCTTTGGGGACTTTTGGCGTCTTACTAAAAGCCATAGAAGCTACAAATTTCTCCTAGAACACCTTAGAGCGCACCCCCTCGTCTTAGCACCATTTACGAAAAACCTCAAAAAACACGTTTTTTTAAGGTTTGAACCCCCATAGCGCCCTTAAGGCTGTACATATTGATATGAAATTTGGCCACTTTCTTCGAAACCCCATAGGCTACAAATTTCCCATACGAAAGATTTTAATACGAGTTACCGTTATAGAGATTTTAATGAAGCCTTGTTAAAAATACTGTTAGACCTCTTGGCGCCGTTAGGAGTGCCCGAAAGTATTCGGTCTTTCCATCGTTTATTGAGAATTCACAAGAGCTTTAAATTTGCCATACACTACTTTTTTGTATATGCTACCGTTATCGAAATATTCAGAGAAACCTGTTTTCGAGGGTCTTTGACCCTCTGTAGCACCGCTAGCGGCACTCGTAGGGACGGGGAATTTTAGGGGCTTGTTTAGGACCTCGAAAGGAAGGCTCATGCAAAAATCCAGCTTTCCCTTAATTTTTCCGAAGTGAAATGCCAATTTTCCTGGGGTATATGTGTACATATAAGGAATAATAAAGGTTAGAAAATATGCCTATTCGTCCAGTTTTTACCTTGTGAAATTGATATGGTTTTTAAAAGTTGGAAGACAAGATCGTCCACCATATTGTTACTTATAAACGAACTTTAGTCAGCATCGTCGTTGGAGAACACATCAATTTTCGTTGGTGTAACTGTAATGTATAAATGATTTGTCTGAAATAAATTTTAAATTGTATTGAAATCGGAAAAAAAAGAGTGTCCTTTTAATAAAACCATAGTTGGTAGCATTAGGTAATGTGCTAGTGCTATTTTTGTGAAAAATATAAAAAAAAGCAAAATGGCGTCAGCACTATAGCTAATGCCAGTAATACCATTTTTTTAGCGTTTCTACGAGTCATTTAGGGCTTAGTATTAAGCCACAAAGCTACTGAGGCAAAGCTGGTGAATGCAATGAATGCTTGAAGTAGAACAAACACAGCATAATAGCGGTCGAAATTAATTTTAAATGGGTGACGAGTGTGCTGCTGTCGTCATCTTTAGATTGATTGATTGGCTATAAAATGATATTTATTAGGAAGTACATATGTATCAACATTACATACATTACATCCGAATCATGGGACGACTATGGCTAAGTTCTCATAACAGAACCAGGGCCGGATTTCCCATATGGGCAACCTGGGCTACTGCCCGGGGCGGCAGAATTTGAGGGGCGGCAAATTCTTAAATTTTTTCATTGGTCTAAAACTATGGGAAAGATGGATTTTGAAAACTAAAAAATAATTGTAGAAAATAATTTGCTTTTTTAATTTATTCTAGTTAGATGTACAGGTTCGTCTTAATCCAAAGCACCTGATGGCAACCTCAACTCAAATTTTAATGTGATTCCGCCTTCAAGAATTGGGACTACGGAAAATTTTGCTTGAAGCATACACTCATTCACTCTGAATGGCATGGCAGCCTTTAGTTCAATTAGAGTAGGAGTATAAATCATCTTTGGCTTTACTTTAAACATTATGCCTGAAGCCATATTAAATGATATAAATACGCGAGTACTTGGCTTCCAGCTCCTGTTTTCAAGCCTCTGAAATTGCCCCAGACTTGAAGAAAAAAAAAATACCGGCGTACAGAGGGCTGCGCTCGCAATACTAGGGTTTTTTAGAATTTTGATGCATAGTGAATATTTTTTGTACGTATAAGCAATTGTGCACAACATTAATGAAATGCTTCCTGTAAATATATTTTTGGATTGGTCTAAATAAACGCGTTCCAGTATGTTCCACCTTTAATTAGACCAATCCAAAAATAGATTTACTATTTATCCAGTTTGTATAAAAGTACTCCAAAGCAAATCTACAGGCGGGCAAATTTTACAAATTTACTGTTATTTACTTTTCCTTAGCAAAAGTCAACAGTCTTAATATTTAACGTATATAAGGCCGTACTGACCAATCTTTATGCAAAGTTTTATATCGATCCCTATAACGGTCTAGAAAAACGGAGGTCGAAAAGCAAGTCTAACAAGTTTAAATTTTAACTGATATGAGATGTACTCGTTTAGATCTTTGATTTAATTACCCATACGTCAATCTCCGACAAAAACTAAAAAAGTCGACTTTTTTCAAACGTTCGGGACACCCAGTTATCTTCTTCCTACCAGCTTCTAAGGTATTTGTGCCAAAGACTGTAACCATTCTACACATTCCTATACCCAATTTCATGACAATCGGATGAGCCGTTCGCGAGATATTTAGTGAACAGGCGGACAGACGGACGGACGGACAAAAACGATTTCATAAGGGTTTTTTTGAAAAAAAAAATTCTAAAAAACTCTAAAAAAAACGAAAAATATTTGTGATGATAGCGATCTTTTGGAAAGTTGAAAACGCCCCCAAGCTCAAGTAATTCATCCAACCACACATTTTCGTGTGTTCAATTACTTACCTAAATTTGTCCCCACATCAAAGCAAGGATTTGGTTTCGGGAGAGGTCTTAATAGTCCTGACACACCTAAACGAGTTTACGAACGAATGCAGTTTATGAGCCAAAAACGAGTTTATAAGCGGTTTATAACGAGTTTATATGCCGTTTGGAGTTTATGAAAGCTCTCATAACCACGTTGTAACCCGCGATTCGGTGGAGCTTTCGATTCTAAACCTTCATTGTAACATTGTAACCATCGAAAAGCTCCTCATTTAACATAGTTAGCGAAGGATAATTCAAATATTCATGTTCAGACGTCAGATTATCTTGTAAAATTGGCAAATTTAGCGTTGGCAGTTGGAGTTTTGGCATTTATTGATTTGGTTGTATGTAATTTGTGGTATTCTAAAGTCAGTAAGTAAATGTTATTTCACTATTTTAAAATGTTGTTAGCCATTTTTCTTTTTTATTCTCAGGAGTAATAGCAGCCGTTTTTGGGGAAAATAACACTGTGTGACAAATTAAAAAAAAAAATAACCGTCATCTCCAATTTTTTTTTCTTTTTAATTCTTATCTAATCCTTACTAAAACCTCATATTTACTTTTTCCCTGGACCCCCCAGTTTCAGAGATATGGAAAGATATTGATATTCCCAGAAAATAATACAAAATAAAGTTCCAGTAACAAATCGGTTATTATTTATTAATTTTTTTTTGGTAAAACGGAAATAAAACAATATAATAAACATATTTAAATACTTAAAATTATAAACTTAATTGTTAAACACATTTATTTTAAGGGAAAAATAAAAAAAATCAACTTTTTCTCTTATGTTTAGAATTGTCTTCTCGCTGTAAGCGCCAAAAATAATCTGTTAACATCGCTGCATCCCAATGACCTTGAAAACGTTCCTCAAACCTTTTTATGTCCTGATGAAAGCGCTCACCTTGTTCATCACTTACGGCTCCAAGGTTCTCAGGAAGGAAAGAGAAATAGGAGTGAAGAAAATGAATTTTCAAAGACATTCTGCACCCCATCTCTTTATATGCGTCTAAACATATTTGTTACTAAAAGTTCTGCGTTTTCGGCTTTGTGATTTCCTACGAATCCTTTTATAACAGCTTTTAATGAAGTCCATGTACCAAATCATTCAATTCCTCTTGGCGAATTAGGTGTGGTTTTCGTTGATCGCTTGATGTAGGAGAGGGGAAAAACTGTGTATCCTGAGGGTCGTTACTGTGAGGAGGGAGAATAGTGCTGTTTACACTATGAGGCACAGGTTTCGTGACAGATCTCACTATAGGGTACTCCACTTTATACTTATGCTTTTTCGTAGCAGCCCGCAAATCGAACACACAAAAATAGCAATCGTCGTGATGATTGCTAGGCTCGCTCCAAAGTGCTGGAACCACGAAAGGCATTTCTCGTTTTCCAGTTTTTTGAGAGTGCAGTGACATACAACACGATATGCAAAAAAATCGGATATCCAAGGCTTATCCTGACACACAACGCGGCCAAAACATTCGAAATAAGCATCCCTTAATTTTTGTGTTACTTTTCTCTCTAGCGATTTAAAAATATATTTTCCGCACACGTAGCAAAATTTATTTGGGGAATTTTTGCACAGGTTGCGAATACTTCTTTCAGAATCCATATTGTAAACCAATTAAAGTAAAACTATTACAACACGTGCTATTTATACCATAACAATATCTTTTTTAAGTTTTTTTGAATTTTTGTACCTGACGGTTTTCGCGCTTTAAGGGGTATTATAAGGATAATAAAAAAAGAATATGACAGGTAAAAACAAAAGGGATAATATAAGGATAATAAAAAACGAGTATATCAGGTAAAAATATAATAAATATAAAAGTTACGTAAAGATATGTAGCCGCGAAAAGATAAAAAATATGTTTTTTCACGGTTTTAAGTCACAATAAAAGGGAAAAAAAAAATAAAATAACCGAGCAAATTATATTTATTTTCGAAGATTTTTATTGCCAAGGGTCCTCTTAAGGATACTGATAAGAAATTTACTTATTTTATTGCAATTTGCAGTAATTGAGTAGCAGATACCATATGAGGACCATTAAAAAAGATTTCGGCGTGTAACTCGAAAACCTGAGGGTCAGGAAAAAAATTAATTGCACTTTTGTCATATGGGAACCAATAGCTAACCAAAATAGCATTCAGTTTTTTTGACGGTTTTTTGGTGTCACGCAGTGTAATGGATTCAATGTTCAGTGAACCGATTAACACAATGCTAATGGATGTGGCGACTGAAGTGAAATGGAGTTGCGAGTAGTTTCGAACGCGAATTCTGAGAAAATCAACACGTGCAAGTTATGTTATGTGAGCCACTACATTCATTATGCATGAAGAGTGAATCATATTTCAAGAAACTCAAGAAAAAATACTTTAATTGGAATGTTTTTTAATATATTCAGAAATAAAAACCACAGGGTGCACTCCAATTGTATTGTGTTTCTTAATTGAGAGTAAATTGCCTTCCAGTATGTACATATTTTAATTCCATTTTCTGGTCGTTCTGTTCGTATAGGTTTAAAAGAGCGATGGATCTGTTCCAGGTTTATCACTAAGTTCACACATGATTGCTCTTCATTTTGCTTGTTGGCTTTCTGCTACTTCTTATATTGAGTGCCTGTCACTTCCAACCTACGGGAAATCCGTTGGACTTTAAGTTATCGCTAAAAATGTGTTTAAATCAAGAGACGCGAGAGCGTCTCGCCCGCCAAAGGAAAAAGAAAAACGAAAGCGAACAAGTCTATGATTACCGGAGACAACTTGCTTTTTTGTTTGACCAGGCTACAGCCTTCCAGGCAACAGCCCCCAAAAAATTTTTTTTACCAAAATATTCCACATATCCTGTTCTAGTGCATTTCCAAATAAAATCTTCGATCGGCACAATAACGGGTAAGATATATGCAATAAACGGTGAAATTTTCACCCTCACAGACTTAAGCGAGTAACCCAATATCAGAATGAAGTCTACAGTTGCAGAAAGACTTGCGTCTACTGTCTCTCTTCGTGATGGGATTTTTATGAAATTTGGAACGAATGATCCTCTGGTGGTCCTTCTAAAGAATCAATGTCTTCCATTTAGATAAGTGGATGGAATAACGGTAAATTAATAGGTAAAGTTAAAAAAAGATTTCCAACAATTGCATCTATCGGCTCATCGCATTGACCATTTTTTAAAACACACTGCGGCATTGGGACAATTGGCTATTGGGACACCGGGAGACTGGGAGACTAGGATCTTGGGGTAGTGGGATATTAGGAAATTGGGACATTAGGGTCTTGGGACATTAGGACATTGGGGCAATAGGCACAATGGGGAAACAGGGACGTGGGGACATCGGCATATTGGGGCATTGGGACATCGGGATATTGGGGCATTGGGACATCAGGATATTGGGACAATGGGACATTGGGATATTGGGACATTAGGACACTGGGAGACTGGGACATTAGGACACTGGGATATTAGGACATTGGGACATTATGACCTTGGGACAATCGGACATTGGGACACTGGTACATAGGGGCATTGGACCACTGAGACATCGGAATGTTGTGACATTGGGACATCGGGATATTCGCACATAGGGGCACTGGGATATAAGAACATGTGAACATTAGGGTCTTGGGTCATTAGGACATTGGGATATTAGGACATCAACACATTAGGTACACTGGGGAAACTGGGACGTGGGAACATTGGGGCACTGGGACATCGGGATATTAGAACATTGGGACATTGTAACATTGGGATATTGGCACATTGGGATATTGGAACATTGGGATACTGGGACATTAGGGCACTGAGATACAGGGACATTGGGGCACTGGGATATTAGGACATTAGGCTATTGGGACCTTGGGACACTTGGTATACTGCGACATTGGGACACTGGGACATCAGGATATTGGGACATTGGCACATTAGGATATTAGGACATTGGGACACTGGGATATTAGAACATTTGGACATAAGGACACTGTGACAATGGACCTTAGGGCATTAAGGCATTAGGACATTGGAACATTGGGACACTGTGACATTGGGACAATGTGACATTAAGACACTGGGTCAGGGGGGCATTAAGACAGATCAGTAACAGAACGTTAACAAAGCGTTGGCAAGGCAACAACAGAGCGTAAGCATATCGTTAACAGAGTGTTAACAGAAAATTAACAGAGCCTTAACAGAACGTTAAGAGAACGTAAATCGAGTAATAAAAGAAAGGTAACAGACCGTTTACAGAGCGTTAGCCGAATGATTAAAGAGAATTAAGAGAACGTTAACAGAACGTTAACAGAGCATTTACGAAAAGATAATAGAGTGTTAAGAGAACGTTAATAGAGCATTAACAGAGTTAACAAAAAATTAACAGATTACTAACAGAATGTTAGCAGAGCCATAACACAAAGATAACACAAATCTATTTTGCACAAAATACATATTAATAAACTGTACCCATTTCATCCCAAAATTATTTTTAAAAAAGCTCAGCAACATCCATTTGTGGCGTATTCGCAATTGCGTTTGCAGTATCTATATATTTTAAAGAAGACCCTGTGAATATAACTTATGATATTAAATTTATGGAATATGCTGAACAAAAACCTATTGAAACTTTTCCCAAAACAAAAATATTAGTTGGCTATTTAAGTATGCAAAAATATATGATATCTGACCAAAAACAACAAAGTTGTAAAAGTTACCCCGCCAAAGAAAAATTCATCTGCCGCAAAAAGAATACATATCACTCCAATCCGCTGCTCATATCTAATTTTGTTTGCTGGATGTACTTTTGTTTTAGGTGTAAATGCTGGAGAAGTTTAAATGTACAGGACTACTTCTTAAAGTAATTTGGAGGGAGCCGTCAAAGTGCCACTGAATAAAATGTTAAAGCTCCCACCAAATTACTTTAAGAAGTAGTCCTGTACATTTAAACTTCTCCAGCATTTACACCTAAACAAGAGTACATCCAGCAAACAAAATTAGATATGAGCAGCGGATTGGAGTGATATGTATTCTTTTTGCGGCAGATGAATTTTTCTTTGGCGGGGTAACTTTTACAACTTTGTTGTTTTTGGTCAGATATGAACGACGTCCAGCAACTATGTATAACATTTGATTTGATTTGAAGTGTCACATATCGAAAGCTCAATGAGTTTATCGTGACGTTCGTAACCCGCATTCGACTAGTGTGTCATGCTATTCGAGTTTATGAAGCTCGGAGCTTTTAGCGGTTTATGAAACGAGGTTATCTCCTAGTGTGTCAGGACTATAAGTCTCGATATTAGAAATGCGGCATTGGCTATCAATTTTTTGAGTTTCTATCAGGTGAATAGGTTTAACTAAATTTTTAAGAGTTTTTACTCTTAAATTTTCGAATCTGCAATTTTTTGTTCATAGAAAAACCGGAAATTCCATCGAAAATAAAAAATTATTTAAAATAATTGAAATCAGGAAAATCTAGAACTTTTTAGGCTCCGAATGATTTTTGCCGAATAACATCAGTAAGAGCTTTCCCAATTCGTTTTCGTTATCTTTATCACCGAAAACAAATTAGGTCAAGGTGTACTCAATATTTACCGTAAGCTTTTTGGAGTTTCAGTCATTCCTAAAACAATTTTGGGAGATGCACGGAACACCTGGATTCCTCCCTTGGGAAGCAACATAAAAATTTTTCAAGCAAACAAAACACGCTTACTGGTAAAAAATATGAAATTTTCAATTTTTCACATACGCCCGCTAACGTTTTGCCCACATTTCCTTTGTGAGGTGACAACTGCTACCTTCAAGCTTATCTAGTGGCGGAGGGCGGCAACATTGTTACTGCCCAGGGGCGCCAGAAAGGCTAAATCCGGCCCTGAACAGAACAACTACAAAAGCAGTTTTCTTTCGTTTTCGTTTCAGCTAAATTGCTTCGTGATCACTCCATGTATTATAATCTCCTTAATCGAAACTAAAAAAAAATTGTTTTCTAAGAGAATTTTGCTTATTTGCCCAATTATTGCAAGCAAACATCACTCAAATATTGTTTTATCGGCGCCCCGGAACTTATGTGAAAACGGAAGGGCGAGAATTAAACACAAGTCATAGGTACGCCCGAAAAAAAAAACTTTTAGCCCGAGGAGAGCGAAGGCCGAAAGGTATCCAAATTTCGGCCGCGCCCGAAATTTGCCTCGGTCTCGTTTTGTCAAATATCCTCGGTTCATATGCTTATGGTCGGTTCAGATTATTACATTTTTGTATTAGTTATTGTTCGCTGGCTTTCCATGAATTAATACAATTAGAATTTTCCTTTCTGCAATCCAGCCACATTTATTATTTCTTTCTAGGGCTCGGAATTTTATGTAAAATAAAACATGAAATATGTATAGTATGTGTTTATTTCGTCCAAATATATAAAAAAAAATTAAATATGTAAAATAAAAATATGATTACGGACATCGAAGTCGTAGTTATTCTTCAAAATTGTTAGAAATTAGATATTTTTTAAAATTTTCAAATTTGAAACTCCGTCTGTCTGTTGCAAGGATTTTTTTATACTGGCTGAATGACATTTCAACATCGACTGATGTGATGGGTGCATATTTGAATTTTGTGATTTCCTCTGGTTTCAATGCGATTTCCTCTTCTAACTTCTTCATCATTGATGGTTTCGTAAGAATTTGTTTGGCTTTCTCGAAAGCCACAGCGTTTTCGTCAAGTTTGGAGAACAGCAGCATTGATCTCCTCGAAATTTTCGCAATAATACTTCACGGCTTCCAGCCAGGTTCCCCATCTGGCTACAACGGGCTCTGGTGGTAGGAGCAAACCGAGGAAGCTCTCCTTAGGTATTCTCATGCGACTTGGTGCTTTCAAAAACATTTTCTTTACGTTGGAAATTAAGGCAACTACTTCGACGAACTCGTTTCTAACGTGCTCGGCAATGCGATGAAATGCATGGGTAAGACAAGTAACGTGAGTTAATCTCGGATAAAATACTTGGAGGGATTGCCCAGCCTTTACCATGTATGGAGCAGAATCAGTTACGAAGAGCAACACATTACTGTGCTGCACTCCATTTGGCCCCAGTACGCTCATTGAATTGGTGAAAAATTGAGCAATAGATGCGTGGTTGCACTTTTCTAAGACTTCGACATTAAACGAAATGGGCTTCGTTTTTTCCGAAGATAATAGCCCAATAATAGCGTTGGCTATATATCTCCTTCGACATTCGTAGTTTCGTCTATTGAGATCCATATGGGCGCATCACCAATTATATCGTGAATTCTATGAAGTGCTTCCGCGTCGCATAAATAGGTCTTTCTTATGGTGCTTTCAACGGGAACTCTTTGCCCACTATACTTCTCCAAGAACTCCTTAAAGTTGGGATTGTTGAGTTTATAAAATGGGATATCGACTTTGACAAAAGCGCGACATAAATCCATTTTAAACGCCGAATTGCTATGCTGGCTTCTAAAGGAGAAATAAACGTTTGTTTCGAGGTCCTTTTCTCTTTGTTTTGTTTATGTAAAGCAGTAGAAATATGCTGTACAAATTGAGACCTTTGGGTGGTTGCCAGAGCTTTTCCGCAACTGTCACAAAATAAAACACTTCCGTCTCTACTGAAATCCTCGTCAGGGAGTTCCCGTATGTATTTCAGGACAAGAGAACTAGAATCCTTTTATAACAGCTTTTAATGAAGTCCATGTACCAAATCATTCAATTCCTCTTGGCGAATTAGGTGTGGTTTTCGTTGATCGCTTGATGTAGGAGAGGGGAAAAACTGTGTATCCTGAGGGTCGTTACTGTGAGGAGGGAGAATAGTGCTGTTTACACTATGAGGCACAGGTTTCGTGACAGATCTCACTATAGGGTACTCCACTTTATACTTATGCTTTTTCGTAGCAGCCCGCAAATCGAACACACAAAAATAGCAATCGTCGTGATGATTGCTAGGCTCGCTCCAAAGTGCTGGAACCACGAAAGGCATTTCTCGTTTTCCAGTTTTTTGAGAGTGCAGTGACATACAACACGATATGCAAAAAAATCGGATATCCAAGGCTTATCCTGACACACAACGCGGCCAAAACATTCGAAATAAGCATCCCTTAATTTTTGTGTTACTTTTCTCTCTAGCGATTTAAAAATATATTTTCCGCACACGTAGCAAAATTTATTTGGGGAATTTTTGCACAGGTTGCGAATACTTCTTTCAGAATCCATATTGTAAACCAATTAAAGTAAAACTATTACAACACGTGCTATTTATACCATAACAATATCTTTTTTAAGTTTTTTTGAATTTTTGTACCTGACGGTTTTCGCGCTTTAAGGGGTATTATAAGGATAATAAAAAAAGAATATGACAGGTAAAAACAAAAGGGATAATATAAGGATAATAAAAAACGAGTATATCAGGTAAAAATATAATAAATATAAAAGTTACGTAAAGATATGTAGCCGCGAAAAGATAAAAAATATGTTTTTTCACGGTTTTAAGTCACAATAAAAGGGAAAAAAAAAATAAAATAACCGAGCAAATTATATTTATTTTCGAAGATTTTTATTGCCAAGGGTCCTCTTAAGGATACTGATAAGAAATTTACTTATTTTATTGCAATTTGCAGTAATTGAGTAGCAGATACCATATGAGGACCATTAAAAAAGATTTCGGCGTGTAACTCGAAAACCTGAGGGTCAGGAAAAAAATTAATTGCACTTTTGTCATATGGGAACCAATAGCTAACCAAAATAGCATTCAGTTTTTTTGACGGTTTTTTGGTGTCACGCAGTGTAATGGATTCAATGTTCAGTGAACCGATTAACACAATGCTAATGGATGTGGCGACTGAAGTGAAATGGAGTTGCGAGTAGTTTCGAACGCGAATTCTGAGAAAATCAACACGTGCAAGTTATGTTATGTGAGCCACTACATTCATTATGCATGAAGAGTGAATCATATTTCAAGAAACTCAAGAAAAAATACTTTAATTGGAATGTTTTTTAATATATTCAGAAATAAAAACCACAGGGTGCACTCCAATTGTATTGTGTTTCTTAATTGAGAGTAAATTGCCTTCCAGTATGTACATATTTTAATTCCATTTTCTGGTCGTTCTGTTCGTATAGGTTTAAAAGAGCGATGGATCTGTTCCAGGTTTATCACTAAGTTCACACATGATTGCTCTTCATTTTGCTTGTTGGCTTTCTGCTACTTCTTATATTGAGTGCCTGTCACTTCCAACCTACGGGAAATCCGTTGGACTTTAAGTTATCGCTAAAAATGTGTTTAAATCAAGAGACGCGAGAGCGTCTCGCCCGCCAAAGGAAAAAGAAAAACGAAAGCGAACAAGTCTATGATTACCGGAGACAACTTGCTTTTTTGTTTGACCAGGCTACAGCCTTCCAGGCAACAGCCCCCAAAAAATTTTTTTTACCAAAATATTCCACATATCCTGTTCTAGTGCATTTCCAAATAAAATCTTCGATCGGCACAATAACGGGTAAGATATATGCAATAAACGGTGAAATTTTCACCCTCACAGACTTAAGCGAGTAACCCAATATCAGAATGAAGTCTACAGTTGCAGAAAGACTTGCGTCTACTGTCTCTCTTCGTGATGGGATTTTTATGAAATTTGGAACGAATGATCCTCTGGTGGTCCTTCTAAAGAATCAATGTCTTCCATTTAGATAAGTGGATGGAATAACGGTAAATTAATAGGTAAAGTTAAAAAAAGATTTCCAACAATTGCATCTATCGGCTCATCGCATTGACCATTTTTTAAAACACACTGCGGCATTGGGACAATTGGCTATTGGGACACCGGGAGACTGGGAGACTAGGATCTTGGGGTAGTGGGATATTAGGAAATTGGGACATTAGGGTCTTGGGACATTAGGACATTGGGGCAATAGGCACAATGGGGAAACAGGGACGTGGGGACATCGGCATATTGGGGCATTGGGACATCGGGATATTGGGGCATTGGGACATCAGGATATTGGGACAATGGGACATTGGGATATTGGGACATTAGGACACTGGGAGACTGGGACATTAGGACACTGGGATATTAGGACATTGGGACATTATGACCTTGGGACAATCGGACATTGGGACACTGGTACATAGGGGCATTGGACCACTGAGACATCGGAATGTTGTGACATTGGGACATCGGGATATTCGCACATAGGGGCACTGGGATATAAGAACATGTGAACATTAGGGTCTTGGGTCATTAGGACATTGGGATATTAGGACATCAACACATTAGGACATTGGGACATTAGGTACACTGGGGAAACTGGGACGTGGGAACATTGGGGCACTGGGACATCGGGATATTAGAACATTGGGACATTGTAACATTGGGATATTGGCACATTGGGATATTGGAACATTGGGATACTGGGACATTAGGGCACTGAGATACAGGGACATTGGGGCACTGGGATATTAGGACATTAGGCTATTGGGACCTTGGGACACTTGGTATACTGCGACATTGGGACACTGGGACATCAGGATATTGGGACATTGGCACATTAGGATATTAGGACATTGGGACACTGGGATATTAGAACATTTGGACATAAGGACACTGTGACAATGGACCTTAGGGCATTAAGGCATTAGGACATTGGAACATTGGGACACTGTGACATTGGGACAATGTGACATTAAGACACTGGGTCAGGGGGGCATTAAGACAGATCAGTAACAGAACGTTAACAAAGCGTTGGCAAGGCAACAACAGAGCGTAAGCATATCGTTAACAGAGTGTTAACAGAAAATTAACAGAGCCTTAACAGAACGTTAAGAGAACGTAAATCGAGTAATAAAAGAAAGGTAACAGACCGTTTACAGAGCGTTAGCCGAATGATTAAAGAGAATTAAGAGAACGTTAACAGAACGTTAACAGAGCATTTACGAAAAGATAATAGAGTGTTAAGAGAACGTTAATAGAGCATTAACAGAGTTAACAAAAAATTAACAGATTACTAACAGAATGTTAGCAGAGCCATAACACAAAGATAACACAAATCTATTTTGCACAAAATACATATTAATAAACTGTACCCATTTCATCCCAAAATTATTTTTAAAAAAGCTCAGCAACATCCATTTGTGGCGTATTCGCAATTGCGTTTGCAGTATCTATATATTTTAAAGAAGACCCTGTGAATATAACTTATGATATTAAATTTATGGAATATGCTGAACAAAAACCTATTGAAACTTTTCCCAAAACAAAAATATTAGTTGGCTATTTAAGTATGCAAAAATATATGATATCTGACCAAAAACAACAAAGTTGTAAAAGTTACCCCGCCAAAGAAAAATTCATCTGCCGCAAAAAGAATACATATCACTCCAATCCGCTGCTCATATCTAATTTTGTTTGCTGGATGTACTTTTGTTTTAGGTGTAAATGCTGGAGAAGTTTAAATGTACAGGACTACTTCTTAAAGTAATTTGGAGGGAGCCGTCAAAGTGCCACTGAATAAAATGTTAAAGCTCCCACCAAATTACTTTAAGAAGTAGTCCTGTACATTTAAACTTCTCCAGGATTTACACCTAAACAAGAGTACATCCAGCAAACAAAATTAGATATGAGCAGCGGATTGGAGTGATATGTATTCTTTTTGCGGCAGATGAATTTTTCTTTGGCGGGGTAACTTTTACAACTTTGTTGTTTTTGGTCAGATATGAACGACGTCCAGCAACTATGTATAACATTTGATTTGATTTGAAGTGTCACATATCGAAAGCTCAATGAGTTTATCGTGACGTTCGTAACCCGCATTCGACTAGTGTGTCATGCTATTCGAGTTTATGAAGCTCGGAGCTTTTAGCGGTTTATGAAACGAGGTTATCTCCTAGTGTGTCAGGACTATAAGTCTCGATATTAGAAATGCGGCATTGGCTATCAATTTTTTGAGTTTCTATCAGGTGAATAGGTTTAACTAAATTTTTAAGAGTTTTTACTCTTAAATTTTCGAATCTGCAATTTTTTGTTCATAGAAAAACCGGAAATTCCATCGAAAATAAAAAATTATTTAAAATAGTTGAAATCAGGAAAATCTAGAACTTTTTAGGCTCCGAATGATTTTTGCCGAATAACATCAGTAAGAGCTTTCCCAATTCGTTTTCGTTATCTTTATCACCGAAAACAAATTAGGTCAAGGTGTACTCAATATTTACCGTAAGCTTTTTGGAGTTTCAGTCATTCCTAAAACAATTTTGGGAGATGCACGGAACACCTGGATTCCTCCCTTGGGAAGCAACATAAAAATTTTTCAAGCAAACAAAACACGCTTACTGGTAAAAAATATGAAATTTTCAATTTTTCACATACGCCCGCTAACGTTTTGCCCACATTTCCTTTGTGAGGTGACAACTGCTACCTTCAAGCTTATCTAGTGGCGGAGGGCGGCAACATTGTTACTGCCCAGGGGCGCCAGAAAGGCTAAATCCGGCCCTGAACAGAACAACTACAAAAGCAGTTTTCTTTCGTTTTCGTTTCAGCTAAATTGCTTCGTGATCACTCCATGTATTATAATCTCCTTAATCGAAACTAAAAAAAAATTGTTTTCTAAGAGAATTTTGCTTATTTGCCCAATTATTGCAAGCAAACATCACTCAAATATTGTTTTATCGGCGCCCCGGAACTTATGTGAAAACGGAAGGGCGAGAATTAAACACAAGTCATAGGTACGCCCGAAAAAAAAAACTTTTAGCCCGAGGAGAGCGAAGGCCGAAAGGTATCCAAATTTCGGCCGCGCCCGAAATTTGCCTCGGTCTCGTTTTGTCAAATATCCTCGGTTCATATGCTTATGGTCGGTTCAGATTATTACATTTTTGTATTAGTTATTGTTCGCTGGCTTTCCATGAATTAATACAATTAGAATTTTCCTTTCTGCAATCCAGCCACATTTATTATTTCTTTCTAGGGCTCGGAATTTTATGTAAAATAAAACATGAAATATGTATAGTATGTGTTTATTTCGTCCAAATATATAAAAAAAAATTAAATATGTAAAATAAAAATATGATTACGGACATCGAAGTCGTAGTTATTCTTCAAAATTGTTAGAAATTAGATATTTTTTAAAATTTTCAAATTTGAAACTCCGTCTGTCTGTTGCAAGGATTTTTTTATACTGGCTGAATGACATTTCAACATCGACTGATGTGATGGATGCATATTTGAAT
This sequence comes from Microchrysa polita, assembly GCA_949715475.1. Classification (NCBI taxonomy): domain Eukaryota; kingdom Metazoa; phylum Arthropoda; class Insecta; order Diptera; family Stratiomyidae; genus Microchrysa; species Microchrysa polita. Next base: position 36,556 of record CATIXY010000026.1, read on the forward strand.
TTTGTGATTTCCTCTGGTTTCAATGCGATTTCCTCTTCTAACTTCTTCATCATTGATGGTTTCGTAAGAATTTGTTTGGCTTTCTCGAAAGCCACAGCGTTTTCGTCAAGTTTGGAGAACAGCAGCATTGATCTCCTCGAAATTTTCGCAATAATACTTCACGGCTTCCAGCCAGGTTCCCCATCTGGCTACAACGGGCTCTGGTGGTAGGAGCAAACCGAGGAAGCTCTCCTTAGGTATTCTCATGCGACTTGGTGCTTTCAAAAACATTTTCTTTACGTTGGAAATTAAGGCAACTACTTCGACGAACTCGTTTCTAACGTGCTCGGCAATGCGATGAAATGCATGGGTAAGACAAGTAACGTGAGTTAATCTCGGATAAAATACTTGGAGGGATTGCCCAGCCTTTACCATGTATGGAGCAGAATCAGTTACGAAGAGCAACACATTACTGTGCTGCACTCCATTTGGCCCCAGTACGCTCATTGAATTGGTGAAAAATTGAGCAATAGATGCGTGGTTGCACTTTTCTAAGACTTCGACATTAAACGAAATGGGCTTCGTTTTTTCCGAAGATAATAGCCCAATAATAGCGTTGGCTATATATCTCCTTCGACATTCGTAGTTTCGTCTATTGAGATCCATATGGGCGCATCACCAATTATATCGTGAATTCTATGAAGTGCTTCCGCGTCGCATAAATAGGTCTTTCTTATGGTGCTTTCAACGGGAACTCTTTGCCCACTATACTTCTCCAAGAACTCCTTAAAGTTGGGATTGTTGAGTTTATAAAATGGGATATCGACTTTGACAAAAGCGCGACATAAATCCATTTTAAACGCCGAATTGCTATGCTGGCTTCTAAAGGAGAAATAAACGTTTGTTTCGAGGTCCTTTTCTCTTTGTTTTGTTTATGTAAAGCAGTAGAAATATGCTGTACAAATTGAGACCTTTGGGTGGTTGCCAGAGCTTTTCCGCAACTGTCACAAAATAAAACACTTCCGTCTCTACTGAAATCCTCGTCAGGGAGTTCCCGTATGTATTTCAGGACAAGAGAACTAGAATCCTTTTATAACAGCTTTTAATGAAGTCCATGTACCAAATCATTCAATTCCTCTTGGCGAATTAGGTGTGGTTTTCGTTGATCGCTTGATGTAGGAGAGGGGAAAAACTGTGTATCCTGAGGGTCGTTACTGTGAGGAGGGAGAATAGTGCTGTTTACACTATGAGGCACAGGTTTCGTGACAGATCTCACTATAGGGTACTCCACTTTATACTTATGCTTTTTCGTAGCAGCCCGCAAATCGAACACACAAAAATAGCAATCGTCGTGATGATTGCTAGGCTCGCTCCAAAGTGCTGGAACCACGAAAGGCATTTCTCGTTTTCCAGTTTTTTGAGAGTGCAGTGACATACAACACGATATGCAAAAAAATCGGATATCCAAGGCTTATCCTGACACACAACGCGGCCAAAACATTCGAAATAAGCATCCCTTAATTTTTGTGTTACTTTTCTCTCTAGCGATTTAAAAATATATTTTCCGCACACGTAGCAAAATTTATTTGGGGAATTTTTGCACAGGTTGCGAATACTTCTTTCAGAATCCATATTGTAAACCAATTAAAGTAAAACTATTACAACACGTGCTATTTATACCATAACAATATCTTTTTTAAGTTTTTTTGAATTTTTGTACCTGACGGTTTTCGCGCTTTAAGGGGTATTATAAGGATAATAAAAAAAGAATATGACAGGTAAAAACAAAAGGGATAATATAAGGATAATAAAAAACGAGTATATCAGGTAAAAATATAATAAATATAAAAGTTACGTAAAGATATGTAGCCGCGAAAAGATAAAAAATATGTTTTTTCACGGTTTTAAGTCACAATAAAAGGGAAAAAAAAAATAAAATAACCGAGCAAATTATATTTATTTTCGAAGATTTTTATTGCCAAGGGTCCTCTTAAGGATACTGATAAGAAATTTACTTATTTTATTGCAATTTGCAGTAATTGAGTAGCAGATACCATATGAGGACCATTAAAAAAGATTTCGGCGTGTAACTCGAAAACCTGAGGGTCAGGAAAAAAATTAATTGCACTTTTGTCATATGGGAACCAATAGCTAACCAAAATAGCATTCAGTTTTTTTGACGGTTTTTTGGTGTCACGCAGTGTAATGGATTCAATGTTCAGTGAACCGATTAACACAATGCTAATGGATGTGGCGACTGAAGTGAAATGGAGTTGCGAGTAGTTTCGAACGCGAATTCTGAGAAAATCAACACGTGCAAGTTATGTTATGTGAGCCACTACATTCATTATGCATGAAGAGTGAATCATATTTCAAGAAACTCAAGAAAAAATACTTTAATTGGAATGTTTTTTAATATATTCAGAAATAAAAACCACAGGGTGCACTCCAATTGTATTGTGTTTCTTAATTGAGAGTAAATTGCCTTCCAGTATGTACATATTTTAATTCCATTTTCTGGTCGTTCTGTTCGTATAGGTTTAAAAGAGCGATGGATCTGTTCCAGGTTTATCACTAAGTTCACACATGATTGCTCTTCATTTTGCTTGTTGGCTTTCTGCTACTTCTTATATTGAGTGCCTGTCACTTCCAACCTACGGGAAATCCGTTGGACTTTAAGTTATCGCTAAAAATGTGTTTAAATCAAGAGACGCGAGAGCGTCTCGCCCGCCAAAGGAAAAAGAAAAACGAAAGCGAACAAGTCTATGATTACCGGAGACAACTTGCTTTTTTGTTTGACCAGGCTACAGCCTTCCAGGCAACAGCCCCCAAAAAATTTTTTTTACCAAAATATTCCACATATCCTGTTCTAGTGCATTTCCAAATAAAATCTTCGATCGGCACAATAACGGGTAAGATATATGCAATAAACGGTGAAATTTTCACCCTCACAGACTTAAGCGAGTAACCCAATATCAGAATGAAGTCTACAGTTGCAGAAAGACTTGCGTCTACTGTCTCTCTTCGTGATGGGATTTTTATGAAATTTGGAACGAATGATCCTCTGGTGGTCCTTCTAAAGAATCAATGTCTTCCATTTAGATAAGTGGATGGAATAACGGTAAATTAATAGGTAAAGTTAAAAAAAGATTTCCAACAATTGCATCTATCGGCTCATCGCATTGACCATTTTTTAAAACACACTGCGGCATTGGGACAATTGGCTATTGGGACACCGGGAGACTGGGAGACTAGGATCTTGGGGTAGTGGGATATTAGGAAATTGGGACATTAGGGTCTTGGGACATTAGGACATTGGGGCAATAGGCACAATGGGGAAACAGGGACGTGGGGACATCGGCATATTGGGGCATTGGGACATCGGGATATTGGGGCATTGGGACATCAGGATATTGGGACAATGGGACATTGGGATATTGGGACATTAGGACACTGGGAGACTGGGACATTAGGACACTGGGATATTAGGACATTGGGACATTATGACCTTGGGACAATCGGACATTGGGACACTGGTACATAGGGGCATTGGACCACTGAGACATCGGAATGTTGTGACATTGGGACATCGGGATATTCGCACATAGGGGCACTGGGATATAAGAACATGTGAACATTAGGGTCTTGGGTCATTAGGACATTGGGATATTAGGACATCAACACATTAGGTACACTGGGGAAACTGGGACGTGGGAACATTGGGGCACTGGGACATCGGGATATTAGAACATTGGGACATTGTAACATTGGGATATTGGCACATTGGGATATTGGAACATTGGGATACTGGGACATTAGGGCACTGAGATACAGGGACATTGGGGCACTGGGATATTAGGACATTAGGCTATTGGGACCTTGGGACACTTGGTATACTGCGACATTGGGACACTGGGACATCAGGATATTGGGACATTGGCACATTAGGATATTAGGACATTGGGACACTGGGATATTAGAACATTTGGACATAAGGACACTGTGACAATGGACCTTAGGGCATTAAGGCATTAGGACATTGGAACATTGGGACACTGTGACATTGGGACAATGTGACATTAAGACACTGGGTCAGGGGGGCATTAAGACAGATCAGTAACAGAACGTTAACAAAGCGTTGGCAAGGCAACAACAGAGCGTAAGCATATCGTTAACAGAGTGTTAACAGAAAATTAACAGAGCCTTAACAGAACGTTAAGAGAACGTAAATCGAGTAATAAAAGAAAGGTAACAGACCGTTTACAGAGCGTTAGCCGAATGATTAAAGAGAATTAAGAGAACGTTAACAGAACGTTAACAGAGCATTTACGAAAAGATAATAGAGTGTTAAGAGAACGTTAATAGAGCATTAACAGAGTTAACAAAAAATTAACAGATTACTAACAGAATGTTAGCAGAGCCATAACACAAAGATAACACAAATCTATTTTGCACAAAATACATATTAATAAACTGTACCCATTTCATCCCAAAATTATTTTTAAAAAAGCTCAGCAACATCCATTTGTGGCGTATTCGCAATTGCGTTTGCAGTATCTATATATTTTAAAGAAGACCCTGTGAATATAACTTATGATATTAAATTTATGGAATATGCTGAACAAAAACCTATTGAAACTTTTCCCAAAACAAAAATATTAGTTGGCTATTTAAGTATGCAAAAATATATGATATCTGACCAAAAACAACAAAGTTGTAAAAGTTACCCCGCCAAAGAAAAATTCATCTGCCGCAAAAAGAATACATATCACTCCAATCCGCTGCTCATATCTAATTTTGTTTGCTGGATGTACTTTTGTTTTAGGTGTAAATGCTGGAGAAGTTTAAATGTACAGGACTACTTCTTAAAGTAATTTGGAGGGAGCCGTCAAAGTGCCACTGAATAAAATGTTAAAGCTCCCACCAAATTACTTTAAGAAGTAGTCCTGTACATTTAAACTTCTCCAGCATTTACACCTAAACAAGAGTACATCCAGCAAACAAAATTAGATATGAGCAGCGGATTGGAGTGATATGTATTCTTTTTGCGGCAGATGAATTTTTCTTTGGCGGGGTAACTTTTACAACTTTGTTGTTTTTGGTCAGATATGAACGACGTCCAGCAACTATGTATAACATTTGATTTGATTTGAAGTGTCACATATCGAAAGCTCAATGAGTTTATCGTGACGTTCGTAACCCGCATTCGACTAGTGTGTCATGCTATTCGAGTTTATGAAGCTCGGAGCTTTTAGCGGTTTATGAAACGAGGTTATCTCCTAGTGTGTCAGGACTATAAGTCTCGATATTAGAAATGCGGCATTGGCTATCAATTTTTTGAGTTTCTATCAGGTGAATAGGTTTAACTAAATTTTTAAGAGTTTTTACTCTTAAATTTTCGAATCTGCAATTTTTTGTTCATAGAAAAACCGGAAATTCCATCGAAAATAAAAAATTATTTAAAATAGTTGAAATCAGGAAAATCTAGAACTTTTTAGGCTCCGAATGATTTTTGCCGAATAACATCAGTAAGAGCTTTCCCAATTCGTTTTCGTTATCTTTATCACCGAAAACAAATTAGGTCAAGGTGTACTCAATATTTACCGTAAGCTTTTTGGAGTTTCAGTCATTCCTAAAACAATTTTGGGAGATGCACGGAACACCTGGATTCCTCCCTTGGGAAGCAACATAAAAATTTTTCAAGCAAACAAAACACGCTTACTGGTAAAAAATATGAAATTTTCAATTTTTCACATACGCCCGCTAACGTTTTGCCCACATTTCCTTTGTGAGGTGACAACTGCTACCTTCAAGCTTATCTAGTGGCGGAGGGCGGCAACATTGTTACTGCCCAGGGGCGCCAGAAAGGCTAAATCCGGCCCTGAACAGAACAACTACAAAAAGCAGTTTTCTTTCGTTTTCGTTTCAGCTAAATTGCTTCGTGATCACTCCATGTATTATAATCTCCTTAATCGAAACTAAAAAAAAATTGTTTTCTAAGAGAAATTTTGCTTATTTGCCCAATTATTGCAAGCAAACATCACTCAAATATTGTTTTATCGGGCGCCCCGGAACTTATGTGAAAACGGAAGGGCGAGAATTAAACACAAGTCATAGGTACGCCCGAAAAAAAAAACTTTTAGCCCGAGGAAGAGCGAAGGCCGAAAGAGGTATCCAAATTTCGGCCGCGCCCGAAATTTGCCTCGGTCTCGTTTTAGTCAAATATCCTCGGTTCATATGCTTATGGTCGGTTCAGATTATTACATTTTTGTATTAGTTATTGTTCGCCTGGCTTTCCATGAATTAATACAATTAGAATTTTCCTTTCTGCAATCCAGCCACATTTATTATTTCTTTCTAGGGCTCGGAATTTTATGTAAAATAAAACATGAAATATGTATAGTATGTGTTTATTTCGTCCAAATATATAAAAAAAAATTAAATATGTAAAATAAAAATATGATTACGGACATCGAAGTCGTAGTTATTCTTCAAAATTGTTAGAAATTAGATATTTTTTAAATTTTCAAATTTGAAACTCCGTCTGTCTGTTGCAAGGATTTTTTTATACTGGCTGAATGACATTTCAACATCGACTGAGTGTGATGGATGCATATTTGAATTTTGTGATTTCCTCTGGTTCAATGCGATTTTCCTCTTCTAACTTCTTCATCATTGATGGTTTCGTAAGAATTTGTTTGGCTTTCTCGAAAGCCACAGCGTTTTCGTCAAGTTTGTGAGAACAGCAGCATTGATCTCCTCGAAATTTTCGCAATAATACTTCACGGCTTCCAGCCAGGTTCCCCATCTGGCTACAACGGGCTCTGGTGGTAGGAGCAAACCGAGGAAGCTCTCCTTAGGTATTCTCATGCGACTTGGTGCTTTCAAAAACATTTTCTTTACGTTGGAAATTAAGGCAACTACTTCGACGAACTCGTTTCTAACGTGCTCGGCAATGCGATGAAATGCATGGGTAAAGACAAGTAACGTGAGTTAATCTCGGATAAAATACTTGGAGGGATTGCCCAGCCTTTACCATGTATGGAGCAGAATCAGTTACGAAGAGCAACACATTACTGTGCTGCACTCCATTTGGCCCCAGTACGCTCATTGAATTGGTGAAAAATTGAGCAATAGATGCGTAGGTTGCACTTTTCTAAGACTTCGACATTAAACGAAATGGGCTTCGTTTTTTCCGAAGATAATAGCCCAATAATAGCGTTGGCTATATATCTCCTTCGACATTCGTAGTTTCGTCTATTGAGATCCATATGGGCGCATCACCAATTATATCGTGAATTCTATGAAGTGCTTCCGCGTCGCATAAATAGGTCTTTCTTATGGTGCTTTCAACGGGAACTCTTTGCCCACTATACTTCTCCAAGAACTCCTTAAGTTGGGATTGTTGAGTTTATAAAATGGGATATCGACTTTGACAAAAAGCGCGACCATAAATCCATTTTTAAACGACCGAATTGCTATGCTGGCTTCTAAGGAGAAATAAACGTTTGTTTCGAGGTCCTTTTCTCTTTGTTTTGTTTATGTAAAGCAGTAGAAATATGCTGTACAAATTGAGACCTTTGGGTGGTTGCCAGAGCTTTTCCGCACTGTCACAAAATAAAACACTTCCGTCTCTACTGAAATCCTCGTCAGGGAGTTCCCGTATGTATTTCAGGACAAGAGAACTAGAATCCTTTTATAACAGCTTTTAATGAAGTCCATGTACCAAATCATTCAATTCCTCTTGGCGAATTAGGTGTGGTTTTCGTTGATCGCTTGATGTAGGAGAGGAGGGGAAAAACTGTGTATCCTGAGGGTCGTTACTGTGAGGAGGGAGAATAGTGCTGTTTACACTATGAGGCACAGGTTTCGTGACAGATCTCACTATAGGGTACTCCACTTTTATACTTATGCTTTTTCGTAGCAGCCCGCAAATCGAACACACAAAAATAGCAATCGTCGTGATGATTGCTAGGCTCGCTCCAAAGTGCTGGAACCACGAAAGGCATTTCTCGTTTTCCAGTTTTTTGAGAGTGGCAGTGACATACAACACGATATGCAGAAAAAATCGGATATCCAAGGCTTATCCTGACACACAACGCGGCCAAAACATTCGAAATAAGCATCCCTTAATTTTTGTGTTACTTTTCTCTCTAGCGATTTAAAAATATATTTTTCCGCACACGTAAGCAAAATTTATTTGGGGAATTTTTGCACAGGTTGCGAATACTTCTTTCAGAATCCATATTGTAAACCAATTAAAGTAAAACTATTACAACACGTGCTATTTATACCATAACAATATCTTTTTTTAGTTTTCTTTGAATTTTTTGTACCTGACGGTTTTCGCGCTTTAAGGGGTATTATAAGGATAATAAAAAAAAGAATATGACAGGTAAAAACAAAAGGGATAATATAAGGATAATAAAAAACGAGTATATCAGGTAAAAATATAATAAATATAAAAGTTTACGTAAAGATATGTAGCCGCGAAAAAGATAAAAAAATATGTTTTTTCACGGTTTTAAGTCACAATAAAAGGGAAAAAAAAAAATAAAATAACCGAGCAAATTATATTTATTTTCGAAGATTTTTATTGCCAAGGGTCCTCTTAAGGATACTGATAAGAAAATTTACTTATTTTATTGCAATTTGCAGTAATTGAGTAGCAGATACCATATGAGGACC